>QOCX01000270.1:131679-170031 GCA_005959815.1 Sarcophaga bullata
AAGTGGACTATTACTAAAACTTTGAAATAAAATCTCTACAAAAATTTATTACTTAAAATAGTAGGGAGGAGCAAACACAAAAAAACATCGAAAAAATATACAAAAAATCTCAATCAATTTTAATGGAATCCATTAACCAAAAATTATTTTTCAATAATGAAAATCAATCATTTGTCTAATTTGTGAGATTATAAAACATTTTCTAATTTTTTTTTTATTTGCAGTATTAATGTCAGGCAACCACGTTCCAGAAAAATAATTGTTTCCTTTCAGAAAATTTTTGCTTACGTTACCTTATTTTTTTTTTCTTTTTTGTCGCTCTCAATGCTACCAATAATAATTGATAGCAATTGTTTTTTGTTGTTTATGCCATATTGAGAGCATTTTAAGATAATGGTTAAGAGCATGCAAAGATGGTAAAAGATGTCACAATAATGGAGATATTTTCCAATGAATTCTTGATACAAAGATAAAACATTTTACAGGCAATTAACAGTGTAGAGTGTTTCAACAGGTTCGTATCGAACTTGATACATCTCGGACTTTGGTACATCTTGTAGAAACGACTTTATTCAGACTCTTTTGGCATAGGAAACAGCGTATATGCGCTGAGTGGACAGTTGGCTATTGCCATCATTTCTAAACCAATAAGTATGAAAACAAACAAAATTTTCGAATTTTAGATGATAAGAGTTGGCTTACTAAACGTTAGACTACAGTTCAAACCCCAGGTCAGACATCTCTAACAAAAACGAACGAATGAACAAATATTTCCCAGGTGACTTCCTCTCATCAAATTTCTGGCAATAACTCTCTCAGAGTTTATAAAATTTTCATGAAGAAGTTTCTCAAAAATCTGTCGTTTGGAATTGAGTGTAAACTGTAGGTACCACCACTGAAGTTCGAAATTAAGACACACAATATAAGAGGTGTGCATAGCTAGGTTGTAATCCTAACTGAAGGATTGTAATGACCAATTATATATGGAATGTATGACGATAAAAACTTCCGTGAGATCCAAGAGAGTTTAATGCACCTGGAAAGAGTAATTTTGGTGGGGATTCTGAAGTGGTCATTGGTCTATATTTCTTTGAGAATGATATTTGCCAGGACATCATTGTTGTATGATGTAGATTCCAACGAGATGTGGTGTCGACAGGACTTCGCTACATTCCACTCAGCTCATACTATATTGTATATTCTAAACGAGCAGTTTGAGGGCATATTCATCTCACGTAGCTGTGATATACACTGTGGTGTTTTATTTTGGCACACGTACGCGAATAACTCACAAACTACAATGGCACTAAAAGCCAGCATAATCCATGTCATCGAACAAATTCAGTCTGATTTATGCTCCAAAAAGATGAAAATGGAAACCCTAATACCAACGATGTAGTGCGCAATAGTTTGTAACTGATACGGCTATCCTCGGCCGCCTATCGAATTATGAGTAATATGACATGGAAATTTCAGTTTACAAGAGGACATGCGCAATGATGCATGAAAACCTAAAAAGTAATTTCAGCTCTGTCAAGCTTACCGTGCTTTGGCAGTCCTTAGAAGCAAAGATTTTAAAGCTTCAACGGTAGTTCTTATTCACCGATATTCGCAAATGCTTTACAAATTATAGCTCGTCTTAGCCAGTTTATATAGCAGCGATCTCCTTAAGTTAGGCTCGAGAGCATAATTTTGAGAATCTTTTACGGAACTCGTAATTCCCATATACTCACATACCCTGTTATACAATACACGTGTTGAAAACTGTAAAAATGTTTATTTGCATTATAAATTACTGGCAGATATATACCAATTAGCTCTTCTGTTTTAATATGTATATTGTTATGGTTGTTGTCGTATAAATATTTATGTACATACAAATATTCATACAGGATTACATGTACATATGTAAAACACTTATGTATATATGCTCTCTCACATGTGAATGTTTATTAATCATGCAACGTTGTCAATAAACCAACCAACCAGCCAGCCATCAGCCGCACAATGAACGAAAACATTCCGTTTATAATGACTCTTTGATATCTAGATAATTGGTAACAATAAACAAAGGCGCGCTTTTAAATATTAATCAATTTTATATCACATATACATACATACATACATACGTACATATTTACATAACTTTTCCTTTTTTTTTATACTACCACATACATTATATGTAGACTTGCTAATAAATTACCAAAAAAATATTTTAGGGTTCCTTAACAGATAGACATTCATGTTACATGAAAACATATATGATATAACATATAATTATATGAGTATACGAGTATATAAAATATATTGGGTGCATAAATAATAAAATGTGGAATCCACTACACGCATTTAATTGGTCATTATAATCCTTTCGTCAACATTACAACCTAGCTTCTTAAAATGCCTATATTGTGTGTATTAATTTTATCATTCAGTGGCTGGACATACAGTTTACAGGCGTCTCCGAACGAAAGATTTTTGAAAATGGAAGTTGGCGAAGAAATAGTTTTTTATATTTTGCTTTATTCGAGATGTGTGGGCTGGGACGTTAATCATGGCCTCACGTCTAGTAAATTAGCACACTTCCTACTAGACTACGACACATTTTCAACTACACTACAGATGGTGTATTCTACACATGGTGAAAACTATACTCTACATACATACATAACACATAAACATACATAATTGGCCGTGACAACCCCTCAGTCAGGATTATGGACTGGTTTCTCATACACCTTATGTTGTGTTTGTTAATTTTATACATGAGTGGCGGGACCTACAGTTTAAGGTCAACTCCGAACTACAGATTTTTTGGAGAAACTTTTCATGGCAATTTTATTTACTTTCATAGTTTTTGCCAGAAATCTGCTGAGAGGAAGCCGCCGAAGAAATATTTTTTCATATTTCGTTTTTGATATCTGACCGGGGATTCGAACCCTAGCCTTTCGTCTAAAAAGCTACCTACGAGACTACGGCGAAATATTATTCTCTACAGATGGTGTAAACTATACACTACACCTGTTGTGTACTATACTTTACAGATAGTGTATACTACATACTACAGATGATGCATATTTTACACTAGCGCTGGTGTATACTATACACTAAAGATGGTGTAAACTATACAATACAGATGGTGTAAACTATACAATACAGATGGTGTATACTATACACTAGAAATAGTGTCTACTATACACTACAGATAGTGTCTACTATACATTTCATTTGGTGTATACACTATAAATGATGTATACTATATACTAGAGATGGTGTATACTATACATTACAGATGGTGTCTACTATACATAGCTGATGGCGTATGATATACACTACATTTAGCGTACACTATACACTATATTTGGTGTGTATTATATTGACACTATAGATCTTGTATACTATACACTACATTTGGTGTATACTACACACTACAGACGATGTGCACTATACACTACAAATGGTGTATACTACACATTGCAGATGGTGTACACTATATACTACAGATGTTGTAAACTATGCCCCAGAAAGTGTGTGTACTATACACTACATAGATGGTGTATACTAGACATTACAGATGGTGTATACTATATACTACATATGATGCATACTATATACTAGCGATGGTGTATACTATGCGCTACAGATAGTGTCTAATATATATTGAAGATGGTGTATGCAATACTCTACATTCAATGTATACTATACACTATATTTGGTCTATATTATATAGACACTATAGATCGTGTATACTATACACTACCTTTGTATACACAATATACTACATTTGATGTATATTATACACTACAAATGATGTATACTATACTATACAGATGGTGTAAAATATATACTACAGATAGTGTATACTATACACCAAAGATAGTGTTAACTATACACTTCAAATGGTGTATACAATACACTACATTTTGTGTACACTATATACTAGAGATAGTATACACTGTACACTACAGATGATGTATATTATACATTACAGATTGTGTATATTATAGACTACATTTGGTGTACTTACTACGATCTACTACAGATGGTGTATACTAGACATTACGATGGTGTATACCATACAATATAGACAGTGTATACTATATACACTAGAGGTGATGTATACTACAGATGATGTACACTACATTTGCTGTATACTATACACTAGAGATTGTGTATACTATACACTACAGATGATGTATACTATACACTAGAGATTGTGTATACTATACTCTACAGATGATGTATACTATACACTAGAGATGGTGTATACACTGTGCTAATTTATGTATGATGGTGTATAATATAAATTTCGAAAATTTTTCAAGAAATCCCACATTTTTAATTGTCTATACCCAATACAATTTTTCAATTTTTATATACGAAATTTATTTTCATGCATGGAATTTAGTGTGCGTAAAACTTCAGTTCTTTAAGCTTATGTTCTTCGCTTGGTGTTAATAAATGTTTAATGGCTGAAGTAGAATTTATTAACACACCTTTTCAGTTGCTGGTAAAGGAATAAAAAACTAATGAAAGGATTAAATTTATTGTTGTTGTTTTCTATTTTTATAGAAACAAAAACAAAAAAAAGGAAAATAATTAAAGAAATAGACCATAAGAGTTGAAGTAGAAATAAAAATCATGTTTATATGGGAGAGGAAATGAGAGAAATATTAATCGATAATGTTGTTGTTGTTGTAAAGGTTCAAGGATGTAATTAGACGTTTGGAGGACCGTCTAATAAACTAATTAATATAGAAGATGAAATGAAATGTTTTTAAAGGTGGAATTTTAATAAAAAAAAAAAAAAATAGAAAAGAAAAACTAAATAACTTAATGAACAGCAAATATTGACAAACGGAAATTTACTGGGTGCGGTGTAAAAAATTAATATCCTGGATTCTCCACACTACTGGTAAAGTATTGCTGTGATGTAAGGAAATACTTTAAAATACTGGTAATAAAACTATTATGAAAATTCATTAAAATTTGTTTAATTTTGTTCCAAATCTTACAAGGTTAAGTAAAATTGCCAGTCTAGCTAACTCAAGACTACCATTCAAGGTACCATTCTAGCAGCGAAATTACTTTTTATGGCAAACAATTAAAACTCGTAGTTGTCATCCCTTAGCCATGCCAGTTCTCAAATCAGCTTTAGTTAGACATATTACTGGCAATAAATTTTGAATTCCCAAGAATCCTTTGACAAGATGACCAAAAGCCGTTCAATGACAGAGAATAGATTTTGTTCAGCATTTACAGAAGTCAAGTTGTACTTAGTCTAGTTGTACTTCTTTGAGATATTTAGATGCATTACAGCCATGTTTAACTTGAAATTTTTTCTGCATGCATTCATATCTGGCCCGACTTCTCTGATCTCCATACAAATAAATGCAATTTTCATTCTTTTTTTTTTTTTTTTGTTTTTCAAATGATTGAGATTTGTTTTTAAACTATTTCTTTGCCGCTGTGTGGATGAAATCCAATCTTTAATACGAATTCTTTTGGTTTTCTGTTTTAGCAACTGTTGCCATGTGTTCGTTGTCCATATCGTTTCGAGGATAGTCGTCGAATGTGAACCAATTTTTTCTATAGACACCCGCTATTCGAGTACAGTATTAAATAAAGTTCAAATATCTCTAGGGACGTAATGGGCGATTTGCTGTCTGTAATGTATATAAGGTATCTCCATTCATTGCATTCACATACCAGATTCAAACCCATTTTATGGGTATGTTTTGACAGTCATCATAGCTAAATTTATTTGAAAAGATACCCCAACCAACTTAGTTGCGTGTTCGTGTAGCCAATATGTATAAAACACATCTTTAAATACTTCCATAATCTCGTGAAGCACAATCTTATTGCAGCGACTTATTTTACTGGCATTTGTTTTGTCAACGCGTAACCAATTTAAGATTGTTAGTAATCCAATAGATGTTGTTATCGCTACCATTCTCTTAATATGCTCAAAATAGGTTTAAGAATTCCAGTTCTCTAGTTCCAACCACTCAATCGAATTCCCTGTAAATGAAATAATTTTTGCGTCATTACATCGAGATCCCAATAACGTAGCATAACTCAGCTTAGAAGCTTGGCCTGGAAGAGATTACTACAATATACAGACTTCCTATAGAATTTAGTATTGATATCCGGACAACAAGCCTACTTGGATGTATGCCGTTAGGCATGAAATCCTTGGTTAGTCTTCTTTTCTTTAACCTACCTACCTACCTTGCATGAAATGTTATTCTTCCTCTCTAAGTAATCATATCTTCATTTAGGAAGTCTAATTTGTCTTGCTTGTGCACCGCTTTATGCAATGAAATTACAGTTTTTGCACTTGCATCTGATGATGCAAGTATGATCGACTTTTTTTACACTTCAAAATTTAAAATGAAATTGTGTTGCCCAAATTTCTTAATTTTTAATGAATCCTTGCTTGAGAGCAGATCAAAATTCCTGCTTGAGTAGTTTGATAAGATATTCTTGAGCCCCCTTTTTAAATCGCACAAACCACCCCCTGGGAATTTGATATCTGCAAGCAACGAATGTGCTTCAACCGCCATTTTTTTTCTTTTTTTTTTCTGGGAAGTGAAGCAACAAAAACAAGCAGACCTTAATTCGAAATGTCATACGAAATGTGTTTGTTAGCATTTGCTTGTCAGTTTATGCACATATTTAATCAGATTTTAATAAAATATTAATAAAGTACTCTGAAAATGCATTTTCAATTTCAAGGATTATAAAGGATTTTCTTTAAACCAAAACAACAACAAGCACAAGTTGTCATTTAAGCATTTTTAATGCTACAAATTGCATACTCGACGAAATTTTTCCAGCTTTTTTGTTGAAGTTTTATTTTTTTTATTTTTTTTTTTTCTGAAAATTAACACTAAGTACTCATGTAAAATTTTTTTTCGTTCACTTATTTTGCACTTGAAAAAATAATGTTTATATAAGCCCATATAAACAGTGACACCCTCACATAGCCGGACATTTGTTTGACTGATGTCAACACACTTTTAGTTTGGTTTTTATTGCAATAAAAAATCAAAGCTCAACCTTCAATGGCATTTCCATAATAGCCTGTACATTTTTTGATCTAATTTTTGCATACGTCCGCCTCCATGTTAAGAGGCCTATTAGCTGACCTAATTGTCTTAATACAGTCTGACAATCAAAGTTTTGTAATACCATTTTCCGATTTCCTTTGAACGATCAAGACAGACAAAGTGGTACATACACCGCTTAAGATCATAATAAGGCTCCAGTATAGTAAGTATAGTGATTATTAAATCTACGTCACTCAAAGACTTTGCCATTTGCCATTCCTTCAGTAAACAAAACCATAAGAAAGTCAGACCACATACTCCACACATGCTATATACGCTTATATTTGTATAAAAGAATCGGAGACCGCGACGACATTGAACCTCCCTTGAGAATACAATGCATTCCCTTAATATACTATAAGCACCGCTGAGCCAGAGCTAATTGTCAAGTCCTTTGTATTTAAGCCTGACTCCTTTGGAATCAAGCTGAAGGCCAATGTTAAATAAAAGAAACAATTCCATGATCAATCTGTTACTAAGCATTGTTAGACTATTAATGAACAGTGAATCAAATAAAAGAAGTGAACGCACAGTAATTTTTCGTTCATGCAATCTACAATCTCGATAAAAAATTGAAAGGTGAGCGAAGTTTCGCTGCATGCAGAAACATCGGCATGTTTCCGAAATCAAGCCTGAATAGTTGGTACGCTTTACTCAATCTAGAATAATTCAACAGGCAATAAATACCTCTTTTCAAATATGTAGTGATACTTAGAAGAAGTTTACGCTCATTGGAACTGATTAACTTGGACCAATACCCACAAGAAATTGAATTAATTCTGCAGCAACAATCAATCAAACAACCTGCAGTAGATGCTACTCAATTTAGTTTTAAAGAAACCAAATATAGAGTGTCAGTCGGTAAAAGTGAACAAGCACTAGACCTACCCTAGAACAACTGTAACCAAGATCAACAAGAAATTGAAATAATTCTGCAGCAGCAATAAATCAAGGAAACTGCAGCAAATGCCAACCAGTTTAGACTTAAAGGAACTAAATATAGAGTAGAAGGCGGTAGAAGTAGACGTGCCCTAGTCATACCCTAGAATAGCTGTGACCAATACCCATAAAAAATTAAAATAATTCTGCAGCAACAATCAATCAAGGTAACTGCATCAGATGCCAACCAGTTTAGACTTAAAGGAACCAAATACGGATTGGCAGTCGGTACAAGTACACAAGCACTACACCTACTCTAGAACAACTGCAACCAAGATCGATAGCAAATTGAAATAATGCTGCAGCAACAATCAATCAAGGGAACTTCAGCAGATGCCAACCAGTTTGGATTTAAAGGTTGCCTCCGAAAAATTTCAGCAAATCGCTTGGCTACCAGATAAGACAGCAGTGCCAAGAATTTTATTACGAGATGAATGGCTATAATTCCAGCCTAAAATGTACCATAGTAAACTGTGAAGCGAACAAATATAATAAGATGAAGGCCTTCAAAGAAAGTGTCACAGTCTATTTTATACTCAAGTTCAAATGAATGATTGAAATGATTTTATCTAAAAATCAATCTTCATTATTTGAAATTCTAGTATGAAATCTCATATCAAGATTAGGTGCAATCAGGTCAATATGACAATTTCGTTTAATAAATACAACACAGGAAGGCCCACAGAGTATAACTAGCCAATTTGTCCTATCAAACAGTATAGAAATTGCTATCAATTAAGCATAGTGAAACGTAGTATACAATACCTCCAAGATCTGCTTCTTAATATTACAATATGCGTCATGAGAAATGTTCTTTAAAAGATTTCGGTTTCTAGGAAATATTTTCCATTGCGTGTAATATTTAAGCCAACATTTATTTCACCGATGCCATTATGTTTAATAGGAATCTTGTGCTGAAAACAAAACTTAAATAAAATGTGACTTGAAACCGTCATAGCAACTTCATTACAACTTGCCATAAAGGGCAATTCCTGGCCTCTAGAAATTCATACTCAAAGATATGGAAGATACTTCTGCGCAATGTAATGAAAGATAGGTTGTGGGAAATATACTCTATGGATAGATTTACTGAACTATTGTGAAAACACGTTGGCAAACAACACAATTCCATTAGAATTTTAAAATGATTTTTCTATGACTAGGTTTGTTGGATTGTACTTTTATGTTAGGATTGGAGTTCAGCCCTAATAGCTTTCTTTCAAGTGATTTTTGTTCTGAGAATATTGAAAGGAAAGGAAAGACATACTGGTAAAGTATTGGAATCGTATTTTTGAACCCAAATAAAGATTGAGGATTTTTTTCTACTATTTTCCTCTCAGTCGTGTATAACCAAACCAAATATTTTTTCCCCCTTAAAAATTCATTCGCTTCTTTTGAAATCTGTTGTATTTCTATTCTAAAGCTAAAAACAAGTTTAAAAACATTTAAGTTTTTAGTTTAGGAAATATTTACAAAATCAAAGGAGTAGCCACTGTATATGCATACATACATACTCGTATGTATGCCCAATTGTATAAACATGTAAAATAATAAACAGTAAAGAATCATTAAGATGACATAAAAACCACATACGAATGTAATAAATAAAAAATAAAAAATAAAATAATAATAATAACAGACTATACTCAACTCTTGCGTACAACAAAATATTATACAGTAAGTGTACATATGTATGTATGTACATGCGATAAAAAAAATAAATTTTTTTCTTTTGGTATGAATACAAAAAAAAAATCAAGAAAAATAACAAATATTGACATTAACACATACATACATGCATACATACATATACACACTTGGTTAAAGTACACAAATTAACAACATACGCAGATTTACATACATTAACAACCTCTACATAATAATGCATACATTATATATAAACCATATATATGTAGATATATATATACACCCGAGGTGTGATAAACAAATAACCGTTATTTTCAAATTTCATGAGTTACGTATGTTCGGTCTTCGCATTTTATTTTTTTCCTGTTATGTTCGTAAACATTACTGTTATTTATATTGACAATATCGCTCATTTTAGAATAATCCGAATGGAAGTGTCCAGAAGAGCCAAGGCCGAAAAAAAAAATTGATGAGCACACCAAAACACGACTAACCTTTTTATCTGTTAAAAACAAACTGACAGGCAGGTTGCTTGATTGATTGTTGCTACAGAATTGTTTCAATTACTTGTTGATTTTGGTTACAGTTAGTCAGTTCTAATGCGCGTGTCCTTTTTTCAAGTACCACTACATATTTGAAAAGAGGTATTTATTGCCTGTTGAATTATTCTAGATTGAGTAAAGCGTACCAACTATTCAGGCTTTATTTCGGAAACATGTCGATGTTTCTGCATGCAGCGGAACTTCGCATACTTTTCAAGTTTTTATCGAGATTGTAGATTGCATGAACGAAAAATTACTGTGCGTTCACTTCTTTTATTTGATTCACTGTTCATTAATAGTCTAACAATGCTTAGTAACAGATTGATCATGGGATTGTTTCTTTTATATTACTTTTTCCTTCAGCTTGATTCTAAAGGAGTCAGGCCTAAATACAATGATCAAATGCTGATTATCAAAACAGGTTACAGGACTTGACTATTAACTCTGGCTCAGCGCAGCTTATAGCGTGTTAAGGGAACGCATTGTGTTCTCAAGAAAAGTTCAATGCCGTCGCTGAGATGTGTATCAATATAACAGAAAACGAAATGCGAAAATCGTACATACACAACTTAAGAAATTTGAAAATAACGGTTATATTTTTGATCACACCTCGTAAAACCCAAATGCAGATGTTACAAAAATAGTATTCTTCCATGTGTATGTATATACATACATACATACTTTCGTAAATTTTCTTGATTTCGCGGACGCATATTTGCAAAAGTTTTTTTTCCTTTCACTTGAAATATACGCATGAATTAAGATTTTCTTGTTGTTGTTGGTTTTGTTGTTGTTGTTGTTGTTATTTTATTTATTATAAAAAATTTATTAAAATATTTCGCTGTGTATGATTTAATGTGAATATTCATGTTAAATTTTTTCCATCGTTAACCAGACCACCACCCAGATTCACCATTTTGATTTTATTTTTTCCTTTTTTATTTTTTAATATGTTTTCATACATACAGTTGGGTTCATGTATGTAGTACATTAATTTTTTTCAATTGTTTTATGTTGTTGTTGTTGGTTTTTTTTAGAAAAATGGCAAAAAAAAAACTATATTAGCCGTTGCACAGTTCTAATTTATGGTTAATAAATAAATTTAATTGCATTTATTTAAACAAATAAACAAGCATAGTCAGTAGTTTAAAGATTAAAACTAAAAGTAAAAGCCATATGCTAGTTATTTATGGTGCATTTGCACATTTGCTAATAAAATTTTAAATTATTATTAACATTCTGTTGAAGTAATATGAATAATGCTTGGAAGATTGCAAAATATATCAGAGATCAGCAATGAGTATTCAAAAAGATGAGTAGTTTCGAATCGTACTCATAATTTCTGATATTTATACGCATTCATACATATTTTAATATCATGCTCACACTACTCATATTCAAAGTTTGAAGTACTTATCATACTCATACATAACACTACGCATGATATTGATTATTTCGACTCTCCATGACTTAACAAACGCACGACTCACAAAATAAGTATGAGAACTCGAGAACACTAAAGTACTCACTAGAAAGTACTCACTAGTGTTTGCTCTTTTTGCTGCTCTGGGTTTTTTGCTTATGAGTCTTTTTTCTTTTGTTGTACATGCAAGAAGAACTAAGACTAAGACTAAGATTGGAGCCTTTCGAATCATTTATAAGTATTTTTCTAAAGTTATGAATCTAAATGAGTAGGCTTATGAATCAAACATATTTCGAATGTTATGAGTTTGATGTCAACGTTGCACTCATACTCATTGCAACCTGTACTTATAAATCAGTATTGTAGTGAGTACGAATGAATCAGTTTAGTTAAGTTTCAATATTGTTGACTCACTTCATATTCAAAACATCATAAGTACTTATGAGTAGTGAAATAACGATTAATTGCTTAACTCTGATACATATTTACTGTCACTCCCTTAAACTAGAAAAATAATAGGCCACAAAACATCCACTCTTCTAAGTCATTGATTTTTTTAGGTTTATTAAAAAGAAATATACTTCGTAAATCGTAAAATTACCTACAGCAACAACCTATATAACTGGTCATTACAACCCCTTCAGTCAGGATTACGACCGAACTTCTCACACCACTTTTATTGTGTATATGAATTTTTATACATGAGTGGCGGGACCTACAGTTTAAAGTCGACTCCAGACGACAGATTTTTTTTTTTTTTTTTTGGAAACTTTTTGTTGAACTTTTATTTACTCTCAGAGTTTTTGCCAACTTCTTCAAGAACGATGGAAAGCAAAAGATTGTTCGATGATTACTGACTTATTTCTTTTTATTCTTTCTTTTTGGAAGACATGGTCCACCAAGGAAATGTGGGCACAACAAAATGGTGCCAAATACAACACATCCGCGATGTTGTAAGTCTGTTTGGAGAAAAATTTTGGATTGACCGCCAATATTACACAACTCCTCCCCACGAGACCAATTTTTTGTGTGGTTTTGTATGGTTTTGTGGCCTCTCACACAATAGCACATATGGGTGAGATACCAGATGAGATGCTAGACTACAGTGTCGAAAGTGTGAAATAATATTTGAAATGTAAATAATAAGCAGTAATCTATCGTCTTAAATGGATTCCTTATGCTCTTTCAACAATATTCAGAATTTTCAGAATTTTCAGATCTTTTTTTTTAACCCAAACGACATAGACTGACCATAATCAACGACTTGTGTTCGCTGAATGGACTCTGCAGCAATTAATAATTGTTGCTACATATCATCGAATAAACTTCTTTGGCGATGAAGACTATTTTTGAATGAATGAGTACATGAACAAATAAAATTTAGAACGACAACAGTACACATGAAATGCAAGAGTGTCGAATGTATTACGTATTTTGTAAATTTTTTGCTGGCGGCGTCATCGATTCTTTTTTTATTTTGTCTGAAGACTTCATTGTCCAGATCATGAGCTCTTTTGGTCGATGAACTAAACTTCGAACTTTTGCACTCAATTGGATATCAAAGACATATTGTTCCAACAGAAGGGTGTTACGTGCCACCTAGCTTATGCTACATTAGTTATACTGAACCAGTGATTTGGTAGCTTGATTGCCTGACGTTAGAGGTGATGTAAACTGGCTATAGGGATCGTGCTATTTGACATTGTTAGAACCACATGTGTATACGAATAAGCCAAAAATCAAAGCAGTCACCAAGGCCAACATAACCGATGTCATTGGTCATATTCAGTCTGAAAAATTGTAGACTTCGGATTGACTTTTTCTAGAAACCTTATTAGACATTTGAATGGTTTTATGTTCCACATATAATGACATCAGTAAAGCGCTGTGGTCTAGTAGAAAGTGTGTTGTTCTCAACTGTAAGAATTAAATGTCATATTATAACGCATTATATATTTTGTTGTTGTTGTTGTTGTTAGTTTTTTTTCCTGTAAATTGCAATGCCAAAGAAATCAAAAACAAACAAGAAAAAAAGAATTTTTTATTGTATTTAAGCTATAATACAAATAAATTATCACAAGGACATTAACCATCATGATTTATTTTATTTTATTTTTGAGTTACAATTACAAACAAAAACATACGCAAAAAAACCATTCGCTTTCAACCAGGTGGAAAAGTTGATCAGACTATATAATATGAAGATATATTTTATATGATAAATTTCTATGAAAAGTGCTGTATATAATGGCAATGAATTTAAAATTTTTTTTTTAATACAAAACTTATCACTCACATACTTTTATGCAACGTATAACACATCATCACTTGGCATTAACTCTTGCTAGACAAACTACAACGAAACCTGACATGTATTTTAAATATTTCAGTTGATGGCAAATATGATGCTGCACACATCATATTTTTAATGACAACTTCTAAGGAAAATGATGACAGAGACAAGAGCAAACTATAAGCACACACGTAAATCATGTGACGGAAAATCAATATGTCTGTGTGTGTATAAAATTTATTATAGATTGCATCTTGGCCACGTTAGTAGCAGTAGTAGTTTAAGTCTATATTATGCAATTATCTAAGCGATAATTATATTCACAAGTACATACATACATATGTACATATACGTATGTGTCTGTGAACTAGTGTCGGGGGTTAAAATGATGTGTTTGATTGTAATTATCAGCATGTTCGGATAATTTTCTACGTAGTATTTATAGATTTAAATCTGTGTCAATGTGTTTAAACCTATATTTAGTATGTAACTTTGAACATACATATACAAAGAGATAGACCGACCAATACACAAGCAGCCAGACTCATAGACATAGGAATACCTTTTTAGTAAAGAAAAAATGTTACGAAAGAAAAATTATGCTTATGTGTACAAAGTACCGTAAAAAAAAAGATGAAATTAAATAAATTCATAATATTTTTAAAGCTTATTTGTCACAATTTGTTAATGCCAATAATAATAATAATAATGCAAGTACAAATTACATTGAATTCTTACGATCGATCTTACGCTCGATGTAACGTAACAGACCAGAGTCTCTGGTGAGAACCATATGCATGACTCTCTTGCTAATAGTCTGACACACGCTACCCTCAAGACTGAAAAGTTTAGAAAAGCGAGAATATATTTCCAGAATCTAAAAAATGCAAGATATTTCTCAATGTTTTTTTAGGCTTTGAATCACAAGCTTATGAAAGAATTTTTCTCTTTGTATTCTTCAAAAAAAAAAAAAAAATAGTTAAGGAATATGTAGGTATGTATGTGAATGCATATTAAGTTTGAAGACAACAAGAATGAAGACACGCATGTGACTAGATATCAAGAAACAATGTCCATGACATGATTTATTATAATATTAAGATTACATGTGTAAAATACATGTGATAATACAACATATAAGCAATAATATGAAGAGAATACGTATATATGTACATCCAACATGTAAACAATTCATTGCTACAAAGTATTTTTATAATTAAAATTAACTTTAAAAAAACTAACTCCACACTTTTACTAATTTGAACTTATTTGTGTGCTTTTCATATTGTCCTTAAAGTTTAGTAATAAAATTTTTTATTGCTTACATTATTTATATTGCGTGTAGGTAAGGTATACATACGTATAACATAGGCTAATGAATTAATATTAATCATACCCAACGACGGACAAGATTGCGGAATTACAAAACGATATCTACAAAGAATGTATGTATGCATGTATGTATTTTTTACATACATATGGTTACGTTTTTACTTTTTAAAAACGTTTGAAATATGAGCTCGTGTATTGAAAATAAAAATAAAAATAAATTTACGTTCAGATTGAATTAAATTCTTTATTATTCACACAACTTTTGTGTACCACTGTTCACAATTGATTCCTACAACAACAATTGCTTCATTTGTTATTCCTTTGTGTATTCCCTTGCGATAAACAATAACAAATACTACACAATTGTTCTGTGGATCTTTGTAAAGGAGATCGTCAAACCACGATTGGTTTATTTCACACGCAACACGTCTTCACACAAGACTGACTTAACTTCAGCTCCGACTTTGCATACTTTGCCTTGCCTTTTATATAGCGACGTAAACAGTCTGATAATGTTCTCGTAGGCGAAGGTTCTAATCTTCGTCTTCACGAGATTTCTATAAATGTAAACATGTTGTTTACATTAATACATGTTTTCTTCTTTGTTGTTTTTGTATCTTGTTTACGTTCGTCCCTTCAGAGTTGTTGTTGTTTGTTGTTTACTCCTTTATTCCTTTTTCTTGTTATACTGATGTTGTTGTTTATTTGTTAATGAAGTAAACAAGTCCGGTGTTTTGTTTTTGTAGCTTTTGTGTAACATTTTAATGTTAAACGACGTTACACCATTTCCATTTTCGTAACAATATATAATTGATCTTTACAACCCATCAGTCAGGATTAGAATCTAGCTTCTCACACCACTTATATTGTGTATGTTGATTTTATACATGAGCAGCGTAGTAGCCGATTTCGAACGAAAGATTTTTAGTAACTTTTCATGGCAATTTTATTTACTCTCAGAGTTGTTGCCAGAAATCTTCGAGAGAAAGTCATTGAGGAAATATATTTTATATTTTCGTTCTTATGTCTGACCGACGATTCGAACAGTAGACTTACTTCTAATAAGCCAACATACTACCTACTAGACTATAAGAGACTACATAAGACTAACTAAAAGTTTCTGCAAAAAAAATCTGTTGTTCGGAATCGACTTTAAACTGTAGATCCAGCCACTCATGTATAAAATTAGCACACTCCACATCAGTGGTGTGAGAATCTAGGTCATAATTATGTATGTATATGTATGTAATAAACACAGTCGATATGCTTGCTATTAAGTACACAAGGTGTTTTTTTGATTTCGACTTCTTGATATTAATTCTTAAGCCCATGTTTGCAGCGTTTAAAGCCATCCCTTGGAGTTCCGTCATTAAATGGAATAGGAATATTGAGATGAAATTATGATACGAATGATGAGAAAATGTTTGTCATACAGAAATTTTATTCTGTCTTAAGGGCTGTAATCATACATACATAAGTACATACATTATAGGTCATTACAATCCTTCAGTCAAGACTAGGACCAAGCTGCTTCCACAATTTATGTTGTGTGTGTTAATTTTACATTTGAGTGTCGGAACCTACAGCTTAAAGTCGTCACCGAATGACAGAATTTTAAGAAACTTTTCATTTCAATTCTTATTTACTCTTAGAATTTTTGCCAGAAATATCCTGGGAGAAATTTACCGAACAACCCACATAATTAACTCTTCCTAAGTAAGTTGCCTTAGTTAGACCGTCTTACTTACAAATCTTTATTATTTTTCCATAGCAATTGATCATTTCCATCTATAAACGTAGAAATCCATATGAGTTTTTATTTCTTTTGCTTCACCTTCACCAGCATTTCTGCTTGTTTCAATATGTCTGGAGTAAATGAATTTGTGTAGGCATTTTACATACACAAACATCAATATTTAAACATCATACATATGCTGCGGCACACAAAAAGATGTCAAACAAACAAAAGTCAAAAATGGCACTTGAACAGAAATGAAAGGAAATAATATTTTCATTATGTCACATCCCTTTTCGTATGCATATATGCAAAGGCAAGCCACACAGATGCAAGTGTAACATCTGTGTAAGTCTCTATATATTCATACCTGCATATGTCTATATATGTACGAGTATGAGTGTATGTATTGGGTGAAAAACTAAAAATTAAATGGGCCTATTAGGAGACCGTTTTATGCCTTGTACAAGGCTTGTGCTTATTAGTTGTAAACTGGTTTTTTAATAAGACTTTCTTTAATGCCTTCGTTTAAGTTTGATAAAAAATTCTGAATTGCCTTTCATAAGAAGAGGTGTTATGTAGGACAGCTGAGCTAAGATTCCAAATAAATTTGAGAATAAAGACTTAAAAACTAGCATCTGGAAATAAGCAATACACAGGACTTTTATCTTTGGATAGTGTTTGCAAACAATTGTTAAAGATGTAATGGATCTGCTGTAGTCTACTGAAGAAAACCTTAAAGTAGGCCTTAACAAGGCCTGCAAAATCCATTTTCATACTGCTGGGATTAAGTCTTCTGTTCATATTTATGTAAAAAAAAAATATTTTTTGTTTGTTGTTTGCTGATGAAAGAAAATCCTTTTTTAATGCTTTTTAAGAGTGACAGGTTTTTTTTAAGTACAGAAACAAAAAAAATTCCCTCAGTAACGTACATTAAATTAATGACATATACTCGTATATTCATATTATTTAAGTACAGTTTGTCTGTATATGTATAAGTGTATGGAATAGTGGAAATTTGTAGAATTTTGTAGCAAAACCACCACTTCATACATACATATTTACACTTATGCAACAACAACAACAACAGCTTATTCGTTAGAAAATAAGGTAAAGTTTTGTTTGTAATTTTTTTTTTTTCTTTTATGGAACTCTAATTAAATTTAATTTTAATTTGATGCATATGCATAGGAAGAAGAAAAAAAGAAAGTAAAAATTTTGTCCATTCGTTCGTTTTCGTCTGATTTTATTTTTAAGCCACTTTGTTGGTCATTAAATAAATATTTAATCAACGAAATCAGCATAATTTGCCATGATAAATTCATTGCGCCACCTTTGTAAAGGCATTAAAACAATAACACAAAATTGCTTTTCTAGTAGTAGATTTTTAAAGTATTTTTTTAATAATTTTTCTAATTTTTTCATGCTTAAAAATTTATAAAAATGATGGGTTTCTAGTTAAAAGAAAACTATGTCCTGCTCACTATGTTCACAGTAATAAAATACAAAAATTCTCGTATACAAATTTTAGTTTTACGTTTAGAAAGCAAGTCGCCGTAGTCTAGAAGGTAGTGTGTTGGCTTATTAGACGAAAGGCCAGGCTTCGAATCCCCGGCCAGACATCAAAAACGAAACCCAAAAAAAAAATATATCTCTGGCGGCTTCCTCTCAGCAGATTTCTGGCAAAAACTCTGAGAGTAAATAAAATTGCCATGAAAAGTTTCTCAAAAAAATCTGTTGTTCGGAATCGACTTTAAACTGTAGGTCCCGCCACTCATGTTTAAAATTAACAAACACAACATAAGTGTTGTGAGAAGCTAGGTCGTAATCCTGACTGAAGGGTTGTAATGTTCAATTATGTATGTATGTGTTTAGAAAGGCAAAAGACAACCCAATTTGTTTAGACATATCGACATATTTTAATAGTAAAGGCATGGTAGATAAAAGTGAATGCAGGATATATGAAGAAAGCATTGAAATAGTGAAACTTTATGTCACTATACCGCTTCGAGTTATCACATGCACAACAAACCAATGCGGAAGGGGTATACCTATCTTACTTACCTACTTAACCAATTGTAAGTATTACGATCGAGATTTAAAAAACCACTCATATTGTGTGCTATAATTTTATCCATAAGTGTCATGGCAATTTCATTTACAATCAGAGCTTTTACCTGATGACTGCTGAAAGCAAGTCGCCGTAGAAATATTTTGTTCGTATTTCCGTTTGTTCTACATATCTGGTCTGGGGTTTCAAACACAGGGTTTAGTCAGTTAACAGTCTACCTATTGGACTACGATGGCTTCAACAGCTATGTACACTAGTGTTGCTATTCGTAGTGGTCAACTTTATAGGAAAAAAAAATAAATAAATCGATAGAAATACTTGAGGTATTATTTTTGTTTGCAATATCGAAAATAGTAATCGTTTTTGTATTCCTTTTTTGTTCATTTAAGGAATTGTCTTAAAATATCTTCGCCATATTCTTCATGTTTCTCTACAAATGATGAAGAAATTGGTCTACTGAAGCAAGTTTTAGATTTAATTATGTCAACGGATTACTTGCCGGTAACAGGTTTTAATCTGATAAAATTTCCAACTCTCGTTGTATAAAAACAATAACCTCTGTTAACACGTATTTACTTGCCTTAGTTGGATTATAGCGGTGAAAAACTTTGCTTATTGTGATTGAATGCCTCGTAAGAGGCGACCAAAGGATAATGATTATGGAAAATTATTCATTCTATTAATATAAAAAACCGCTGAAGCACATACATTGATCACAGAAGCTTATACTGAATGACTTCATAGTTTGCTTTCAACAGAAAAGTGATGGCTTGCGAGATTCAAGACTGTCGAAAGTACTTAGAGTTCATCGTTCAATTATAACAGAACAGAGATGGTATGTGACTTTCAGGACTGCCAACTTGAAAGGGAAAGATAAATACTACCCTGGCATAGTCAGCCAAATGTGTTGCAAGATCATAAATTCGAAAAACATTATTGCACCCAATTTATTACTTAAAAATCAGTGAGGAGAACTTCAAAACACTGGATACCGATTAACTTAAAATACACCGAAAGATGCCTTTGCATACCAGAAATTCTGCTACAACTCCCGAAATCAAAAATGGGTATTTTATGGCAGCCACAAATGCCAGATATCGTATCTAAAGCTTGGCTAACTATAAGAAGAACTATTGATCATATTATATGAGGTGATGGGGAAAAATCCCTGCCTAACAAAGGTTAATCGTTTGAATAGGGATGAACCCTCAAAATTCCATTCTGAGAAGTTTTAACCACATGTTGCCCGTGTAGAAAGTCATATTGATGAGTGAACAAAAACTGAGTGCATAAAAATAGAAAACACAGTACAACACTAAACCAACAAAATTGTGACAAATACGTTAAGAATTGAACATCACAGAGAGAAATTTTTGTTCGTTTTCTTTCCTAATATATTGAGCTCAATAAGACCGGAGCAAAACTTGAACCTATCAAAAGCAAAATTTTTGATGCTCCAGTAAATAAATCATAGAAATTTTATTGACCAAATTACCATCAGCGAAACATTGAGGAAACATCGTAATCTCCGTAGTCTAGTATGTAATGAGTTGTATACGTATGAGATATCGGCAATGAATCGTATTTTTGCTACTCATAAGCACTCATGAAATTTTGAATATAAGTGAGTCAACAATATTGCAACCTTATTACTCTGATTCATTCGTACTCACTACAACAAGGTTGATTTGTAAGTACAGGTTGCAATGAGTATGCGTACAATGTTTACATCATACTCATACCATTCGAAATATGTTTGATTCATAAGGTTCCTAAGGTTCATAACTTTAGACAAATACTTACAATCAGAGAACATGATAAAAATATGAGTGTATTTGTGAGAGGCATGTGTTAATCCAGAGGAAAATTGTTAGTAATATTTTCAAGTGTAACTTAATAATATGTACATGTAGTGGAAAATATAGAAAATACAGTGCCAAATCCCTAAAGACTGCGTATTTAACTTGACGAATATTTCTCCAATCATTTCTTATTGTTATTAGTGAATCGCATTGGAAAATAGTGAATCCTACTGTAATAGTTTTTTGGGTGTATAATTGAAAGTTGAAAAAAGCGACATGATCCTTTTTCTTTAGAAGCTGCCAAGTAACTGAATGCAATTTTACGCTCTTTTTAACAAACATTGTTGATGTTCGTATCATATATGTGTAAAAAGCCGAAGATGTTGGACCACCGGTGGCTATTGGTGCCCACCTCTGCTTATAATACTCATAAATGATTCAAGTGGCTCGAATCATACATAAATTACACTCTGAATTATTGTTGCGTTTGCAAAATGAGGAAAAAGACGAATAAGCAAAAAGACAGAGCAGCAAGCAGATCAAACACACAACCTTCTAGTGAATACGTATAGTGTTCGTACTCGAATCATACTTATTTTGTGAGTCGTGCATATGCTGAATTATGGAGAGTGGAAATCAACAATATTATACGTATAATTCAAAGTATTAAACGGAAAGGGAGCTGAGAATTGGCTAAAGTGAATTTCAGGCCACACATATTTTAGTCTTTAGAGCAACCAGTCGACAAGCACCATCTGACTGTCATTTGTTTAACTTTTTGGAAAATATTTAACAAAAAAAAAGAGACTGCGATACCACACAAATGCAAGTAATACAGCAGCATTATGATAAAAAATATTAATAGAATAGTAGAGGCTATTTGAGTACAAAAAAAAACGCTAACAAAATTCTCTAGGTATTATTTATTTAATTCGATAAAAAGTTTTTTTTTTATAATTTTAGTTTCACATAATAATCCTGTGCTTTATACGCCCATAAAAATTCTCTATGCAAATATGTATTTATGCAGTTAAAATGCTTTGTGATATGATATTTAAATATTCAATTTGAAATTCCGCTGAAACACACGTACGCAATACGTAACTAATAAATTATTTACTTTATTAGAGTTTTAAGTTTAAAAAAAACCAAAAAAAAAAAAGAAAATAAACAACAACAACAAAAAGAGATGAAATTCAAATATAAAATTATAATAAAAAAAAATTACGCATATTGCATATGGTATATGCTACCTACATGCATGCATTTAAGCAAGCATATTTAGTTTCAAATAAAAAAAATTTTTTTTTTTTTTTAAACTAAATTTATAGAAAACTTTTTTATGAAAAATTAAAATCAAAAAACGCACACAAGATAATATAGTTTGTGTTATATTTTTCCATTTCTTTTTTATCTTTATGGTGTTATAAAATTTTCCTCTTTTTTTATTAGAAAAAAAAAGAAAGAAAAAAAACAGAAATTTTGTTTTCTAGCACAACACACACACACACATACACACACACCTAGACACATTGTATTTTATGAAAAATATTTCATTACCATAAAATTATTAAATAAACTCGAAAGTTTTATATTTCTGATACGTAAGTATGATGGAAAATGTACACAATATTAGAGAAAAATGCAATGATCAGCCGTAAGCTATGCTGTATACATAGCTCAAGGAAAAACAAAAACAACAACATCTCACAGCATTTAGTTATGCAATCTACAACGTTCTACATATAAAAGTTTCAAATTTATAACCTGGTTTATGATAAACCAAGTTTTTCATTCTCACATGAAATAGCGTATCTTCTTAAAGATGGAATTTAACTAGGAATGCAAGTCTTACAACGCCTTTTATATTTATTGGCGAATTAGTGAATGATACTTTTCATGAAACTAATGTTTTGTGAAATGTTTTTTCTAGCATGTTAATTAAGTTTTGCTTTTTTTAATGATTTCTAGGAATATTTCAATTATTTTTTACCAAAGTTTGCAAACGAAATTATTTGTTTGCATTTGTTTGTGTGTGTGTTCATTTAAATTTGATATGATTTATGCTATGCTTTCGTCGTGCTTGTTGTAAATTTTTGTTTGCTGTCATGTGTATAAGCATTTTAGATTTAACAACTCAATTGTGCAATATACAGGCAAAGAAAAAAGTCTACATACACCGGTTTAGATACACTTTTTATCCTTTGGTTTTTTATCAAATTGAAAACGTTGTTGCCATTATTAGAGAAAAAATAGAAATCTATGTAGCCACAGTAGCTTGTACCAAATTACAAACCAAAGAGAGAAGAACTGAAATAAAACTCAGTTTATTTATGGAACTGGACCGAAACTGTACGTACATAACATAAATGGTCATTACAATCCTTCAATCAATATTACGGACAACTTACCACACCACTTATCTTGTGTTCATTTATACATGAGTGGCGGGACCAACTGTTTAAAGTCGACTCCGAGAGATAGATTTTTTAGAGAAACTTTCCAATGCATTTTAGAGCTTTTGCCAGATATCTGATGAGAGCTAGACGTCGTAGAAATATTTTTTCATATTTCGTTTTGTTTGTTTGATGTCCGCCCTAACGTTTGAACCGTGGCCTCACGTCTAATAAGTCAACACACTACCTACTAGACTATGGTAACTGCGGGTCGAATATATGTATGCTGGGTAAGCAACAGAGATCAGCAATGAATATTCAAAAAGATGAGTAGATTCGAGTCATACTAATAATTTCTTATACTTATACGCATACATACTTATTTAAATATCATACTTATACTACTCATATTCAAAATTTGAAGTGCTCATCATATTCATACTTAACACTACGCATGATGTTTTTGCTTTCTACTCTTCAGGACTCAACATATCCAAGAATCACAAAATAAGTATGAATCGCATACGAACACCACAAAACTTACTAGAAGTTGGTGGAGGATGTGAGGGTTTAAACAGTTGGCAACTGAAACTAATCTTCATCGAATAATCATCTTCAGCGATGAGGCCTATTTCTGAATGAATAGGTATGTGAACAAAAACAAAATTATTGAATTTTGGATCCAATCCAATCCACTTGAGATTTAAGAGACTGGACTCATACTAAAAAAATCACTATTTGCTGGAGGTATTGGGTTTAACGGTGTTATCGGTTTAAGTTTCTTTGAAAACGACGTTGGCCAGTCCTCCACTGTCAACGGCGAGCACTATAAATCGATGACAACTAAAATCTTTTGACTTGAATTGATTGTGGTTTCAACAGAACACAAAGCTCATGTCACAGGAAATATTCTGTACTAGCGATTTAAGGGCATGATCATCTCCCATGGAGGTGTTGTGAACTGACTACCAAGATCATACGATTTGAACCTGTTGGAATTTTTTCTTAGGGAGTTTTCTTAAGTCGCAGGTCACAAACCACAATCTTTTTCAGAACCAATATAAACCACGCCCTTAGATAAATTCGGATAGATTTAGACTACAGAGTGATGTTGTTAAATAGGCTGTAAGATGATACATTGGCAGCTGAACTGGCCTAAGAATGCACTCTATGCTAGTTTGAAATTGGCTTCAGATTGCAAGAAGACCATCACTATGCTTCTGGACAGGAACAGGGTAGGATAGTGTGAAGATGCAGGATATTTGGATGTGTGGGGTAAGCTGGCAAATGAAGGTTATCAAAATGATTGATCTTCCAAATTCCTGGGACAATTCTTCGGTCTCATAGATCAGGCGATAAGATGGAGGGCGGGCCGTTCTTGAAGAGAATTAATTCTGAAATTCTATAAGGGCCTTAATAGCTTTTTTGATGACGAATTGAAAATTGACACTGACAACCAGTACGTGGTTTCTTGGGGGTTTGTAGTAACGTGGGGAAACCGAAGTTTGCAAAGCACATTTTGTATCTCATACATACGTACATAATTGGCCATTGCAACCCTTCAGTCAGGATTACGGCCTAGTTGCTCACACCACTTATGTTGTGTGTGTTAATTTTTAAATACATGAGTTGCGGGACCTACAGTTTAAAATCGACTCCGAACGACAGATTTTTGAGAATCTTTTCATGGCAATTTTATTTACTCTCAAAATTTTTGCCAGAAATCTGCTGAGAGGAAGTCGCCGAAGGAATATTTTTTCATATTTCGTTTTTTATGTCTGACCGGGGTTTCGAACCGTGGCCTTTCGCCTAATAAGCCAACACACTACCTACTAGAATACGGCAACTTCATTTTGTATCTCTGCCCAATTAAATAACGGCGTTGACTTAAGATACTTAACTATGGTTTCTTCAATGAACTAATGAATCCAAAGAACCCATAAAAAGTCTTATTATACAAAACTTCTAATAACACTATGTATATATGTATGTATCTTGACTATATTACTTATAAATAATGCATACAATTTTAATTAATTAATGATGCTGTCATAATATCCATGGCATTATAAAATTTGATACCATTTTTTAATGACATTTTTGAAAACAAAAATCCACAAAAATAAACTCTTGAAGTGTATGGTAGTAGTACGCCAGAAGAAAGACGAAATAAATTTTTTTTGTCAATAAAATTCGAAAATTATAACAAATTACACAATAAATGTTTTGAAATAAATGAAGCGCACAAATTAAATGAAGTGCAAATTACATGCTACAACATACGAATGGCACGCACCAACACAAACAAGTGAAAAGAAAATGGAGATAACAAGGAGGGGAAAAGTATGAAATTGCCAGCCTTTTAAAAAGATTAAAAAAAAAGAGGAAGAAAAAAAATACAATTTCATTGCTTACAAACTGTATCTGTTTTTTGTGTCTTGTGGCTTAATTTTTTTTTCTTTTTTTCTTTTCTTTTCTTTTTTCTTTATTTCCTTTTCAACTGATGGCACAAGCTTAAAAGTACAAAAATAAAGCAGATAAAAATCTTGCTACGCGATCTTAATCTAAGTGTCTGAGCAAATTGATACATTTTCTTCTTTAAAATCGTCTTTTTATACGATAATAAATCTGTGTGTGTGTGTGTGTGTGTATGCGTATATGTACGTATATACGTAGAGATTGGCAAATGATTTATTCAATTGATTGGCAATGTATGTACGTACGTATGAACACATTTGTAGTAGGGTAAATGAATGATAATATATAGTGAAGTATATGATAGTATTTATGTACTACATGCTACATAGACATGTAGGTACTTAAGAAGTTATTGAGCATTGTACGCGTACATATGTATCAGAGATGACTTGAAGATTTTTATTTTATTTCAAGTGTTGCGAGATGTGTTCAAGTATTTAAAGAATGAATTCTTATCATAATTAAGAAAAACATGAGACCATGAAGAAGAATGTTGTCTTTAATATGATGTTTGATTTATGGACTTCAGTCATTTATTAGCTATTGATTGCAAAAAAAAAAAAAATTCCGGGAGTCTAGCAGGTAGTATGGTAGTAGTAAGCCATAGCTAACGATTGGCTTAGACATCTCGAACATAAGAAAAGTTGAAAAAATATTTCTCTGTGATCTTATATTTCTCAAAACTGTCATTTGAAGTCAACATTTAACTGTAGGTCCCGTTACTCGTATATATAATTTTACACACAGAATACGAGTGCTGTGGGAAGCTAGATTCTAGTCCTGAGTAGAAGGTTGTAATGACCAATTAAGTAAGTAAGTAAGGTTGGGAAAAATATTTAAAAATATTGTGTCATTACTAAACGAAAAAAAAAATCACAACACAAGTCCAGATCGGCCAAAGATTGAAGAGCAATCCAGGACATTATATGGAAGATGGTGACTGACCTATGTGATGCTTATTTACAATTTTAATAATAATTTCATCAATTTGTTCAAAACAAATATGTACGCATACATACGTACATACATACATACATAATTGATCATTACATTCCTTCATTCAGTATTACAACTTGGCATCACTTATGTTGTGCCCATAACCGATTGTATACATGAGTGACATGGCCAGAAATCTGCTAAACGGAAGCAGCTGAAGAAATATTTTTTTTAGATTTCGTTTTTTTGGAGATATGTGAACTAAGGTTTGATACCGTGGCATCACAACTAATGACCCAGCCTAATGCTATTTTGTGTATGTATAGAAGAAGACACTCTTTAATAAAATACAATTGAAACAGTCCCCAAAAATATTTGTATTCTTTCAAATGCCTGCAACCAATGCCTGCCATTGATGTTTGTAAGCGTGTTCTTTTTTTTTGTATCATCTTGTCGTTTCCTAACAACTTCTCAATAAATATATCTGTGAGTACTTTCTTATTATTTTTCATTTTTCTTGTTTCTTTTCGGCTGCTCTCCTTTATTTCACTTGTGCCGTGATGATGTTCTAACGTTTTTGAAACATGATTTTAACACACACGTGTGTATACTCATTGTGTACACAAAAACATATGGATTCTAGTGACAAATTGGCAGCGACAAGTGATGTTTATGTAGTTGTTGTTGTCGTTGTTGTCGTATGTCACAGCGACATTTGTTGTTGACATTTAAGAGAATTTGTATACGTTTACTTCTTAACTTTACTTCCTTTAACAGCGATTTACAATGATTTTTAACAAAAAAAAATTTGTTTTTCGTTTTTTTCTTTAAATATGTAGCTTCTATTAACGCCAGATGTTAACTCGAAAAAGTAAGTGAGAAATTGTTATGAATTTCATGTGTTTTGCCTTTGTATGCTGTGAACATCAACTTAACCTACTAAAAGTTAATCAATTACGTGGGGTTTTCTTTTTTTTTTTTTTTGGTTTTTTAATTTGTTTAAACTGACATATTCTATCTTTATATGAAATTTGTTTGTAGAAAAATATAAATAAGTTCTCTTCTTTTGTAATTTAACTGGCTTCTGTTTGGGGTTTTTAATTCCCCGGGAAAAAAAAGAGTTCAAATGAGCTCATTTTGGCAAAATAAAAAAAGGAAGGCAAAAAAAGGATGTGATTTTCAATGAACATGACAACGACATCACAATGGGTGTGTTAAGCATGTGCCACTCTTTTGGTTTGGTTTTGTGTAAGTGATGACAAATGTTTATTGACGTGTATAAATATTTCAT
This sequence comes from Sarcophaga bullata, assembly GCA_005959815.1. Classification (NCBI taxonomy): domain Eukaryota; kingdom Metazoa; phylum Arthropoda; class Insecta; order Diptera; family Sarcophagidae; genus Sarcophaga; species Sarcophaga bullata. The sequence continues at coordinate 159,680 of QOCX01000270.1, forward strand.
GAGATAATTTGCTTTGATGAGGTTTTATGGTTTAAATGTAATATTTTTTATTGACTTATAACTCTTTCCTCTTTCCTCTTTCTTCTTTATTTCCTCATTTTTTCCTTTTTTTTTTCTTGGTTTTCGTCATTTGTTTATGACTCTGACATTTCTACTTTCTTTTTCCTATTTCTAGAATTTTACATGCCTTTCAATGAAGAAGCCAAAAAAAAAAAAAAGAAATTTTTTCTTCCCATTGTAATAAGAATTCAAAGTCACGTTCGTTTTTAGGAAATCCATACATATTTAGTGTTTTAGTCCTTTTTTTTTTGTTCCTGAAGGCTTTTATGGTCATGCCATAAATGTTTTATCACAAAATTTACTTTACATAACAGTAAAAAAAAAATATGTAACAAATAATGCTTATATTCATTCGTACATAAAACGACAATATGCAATTAAGGTTATAAAATCGATTTTATTTGGTTGGGGGGAAGAAAAAACATTGCAGATAGGCCTGAAATCAATTTGAAGTTGTAAAAAAAACCTATTTATCGTTTGGCATCATAAAACGTTTAAAGGCGCTCAATGTTATAAAATTTATTAAGTGGATGTGTGGTTAAAATCAACATATGATCAGTGATAAACATACATATTAATGTGGTTAAAGTCTAATGGGGAAATTGTATTATGTTTGATATGGTCATTTGATGGACCTTATGTTGGAGTATTTCACTATCATGATGAAGGAAATCGTACATTACAAAAATTTTCTAGTTTCTTTGAAACCGCCGTGATCTAGTAGGCTGTGTGTTGGCTTATTAGACGAAAGGCCAGGGTTCAAATCCCCGGTCAGACATGAAAAACGAAATATGAAAAAGATACTTCTTCGGCGACTTCCTCTCAGCAGATTTCTGGCAAAAGCTCTGAGAGTAAATAAATTGCCATGAAAAGTTTCTTGAAAATTTGTCGTTCGGATTCGACTTTAAACTGTAGGTCCCGCCACTCATGTATAAAATTAGCACACACAACATAAGTGGTGTGAGAAACTAGGCCGTAATCCTGACTGCAGGGTTGTAATGACCAATTATGTATATATGTATTGCAAGTCCCTTTAGTAAAGATAACACTCACGCTCATGGATTATTGTACTCACTTTAAAAACAACTTACAAAGTTGAGTAGTTTTACGTTTCACTTGATTTAATAGTAATGAGTGACAGCAGTCCAGTTTGTAGTGTGTTCACTTATTAGATTCAATAAAAATACTTCTTCGACAACCTTCTCTCAGCAGGTTTCTATAAAAAACTCTGTGAGAAAAATAAAATAGCCAAGAAAAGTTTCTCAAAAATCTGTCATACGGAGTTGATTCAATGTGCCAAATTAACACCAACAACATTAGGAGTCCTGAAAGAAGGGTTATAATGACCAATAAAGGTTGGGCCATTTAAAAGCTTAAATTTAAAAATACAATAAAACAAAAACAGTTTAAAATATTGACAAATTTATTCTTTTGTTGTGCAGTACAATTGTTCTGCTTTGAAGTGGTAGCCTCACAGTACCTCATTCGATCATACCAATTTTCGCGCATTTATTTGAGTATATGGAGTCGTATTTTGGCAATAACATTACAATTGCTGGTATTCAAATTCTCAATTGTCTGTCATTTGTCAGCATAAAACGTTCCTTTAACGGCGCCCCACTGAAAATAGTCCAACGGTGTCAAATTGCAGCTTCTTGACTGCTAATTTGTAAAACCATTTCGGTTAATTAAACAACGATCAAACGTTTGACACAATAATTCAATTGTGGCATGATATGTGTGGCATGTTGCACCATCTGAGTTCGTATCTCGGCAATGACATTCCGAATGTTGGCCTTCAAATGCTTAATTGACTGTCGTTTGTCAGCATAACACTTTTCTTTAACGGCGGCCCTCTGAAAATAGTCCAATGGTGTCAAATTGTAGCTTCTTGGCTGCAAATTGGCATTAGCATTTCGGCTAATTAAACAACCATCAAACGTTTGACGCAATAAATCGATTGTGGCATGGTATGAGTGGTAAGTTCGACTATCCTGTTCAAACCCAACATCGTTGCCATCAATAAAAACAAATTGTTTATCATGGTGCGATAGGAGTCTTCATTGACTATAATGGTTGCGCCGTCCTTATTATCAAAGAAATATGGGCCAACGATGTCTCTGCTCCACAAGCTGCATCAAACAGTTAGTCTTAAAGGGTTCATTGGCTTCTGTAAGACCACGGCAATTTAGTATTTACTAAGACGAAAATAAGCTTCATTCGCAAAGATGATTTTTTTTTGCTTTTTTTTAGCAAAATCAACATCATCGTATAGTTCGTGGCCCATATCATCTACATACATAATTGGCCATTACAACCCTTCAGTCAGGACCACGACCTGGCTTCTCACATCACTTATGTTGTGTGTGTTAATTTTATACATGAGTGGCGGGACCTATAGTTTAAAGTCGACTCCGAACGATAGATTTTTTTGAGAAACTTTTCATGGCAATTTCATTTACTCCCAGAGTTTTTGCCAGAAATCTGCTGAGAGGAAGTCGCCGAAGAAATATTTTTTTCATATTTCGTTTTTTATGTCTGACCGGAGGGTTCGAACCCTGACCTTTCGTCTAATAAGCCAACACACTTACCTACTAGACTACGGGGACTTCAAGGCGTTATACCTAGACATAAGCTCGTGCATGAAATTGCCAACTCTTGAGAACAATGCTGAGTTGATGTTAATGGATTCTAACGTATACTCTCAGCCACATCTCCGATATTTTCGAGTGTGCACTGTGCACTGTGCGAAGACTCTTACGTCTTGGCGCATGAACAATGACATCAGTTTCTCGAACCGGGTACCGTTGGTTCTACTTTGCGACCAAATCTTATACGATTTTTTCGTTAAATTTCCGACGAATTGGCTTTGTTTTGAAAATAAAATTCCAATAAATCTTAAGATTGCTTAAACGTAAATCGATTAATTACGTTCAGTGGAGATAATCTACTGAATATTGTGACAGAATAGAATGACATAAGTATTGCTAGATTCGAAGCTGCTGCTACTACTAAATAAAGTATGAGTTTTTTATACGGTGGCCATACCAAAAATGAATAAGCTCCTGTTGGATTTGGAAATTTGAAAATATATCTTCAAATATATGGTCTTTGGTAACTTACTATTACTTTGGGATACATTTTCGATAGTCTAAAATCGCTTGGCTTATAGAAAAATTTAAGTTAAATACGTTAAAATTGAAAATTTATTTGCTGTCTTTATTAAACTAAGAAATTTAAAACACAGCAATTATGTACAATACTTTTTTCATATTCAATTAACTTTCGTGATTATTATTATGCCTCTGTACAGAGTTTGCTTAATTCCAAAGCAATTACGAAATGAATTCGGTCAGCATTACCACCAAAAGTGTATAGAAAGTGTGCTTCAGCCAACAAATGTTACCTCAAATAAATGTTAATAGACTTTAAACAATTTTTGCGGTTAAAAATTTATTAAAAAGTTTATCTTAATTGACGAAAACTTAACTTAACAGAACAGACTAACAACAACAACAACAACAGCAACAACAATAAAATTATAGTACAACTACAATGTATATCAAATGGTCGCTATAAATATGAATGGCTTAAGCCAAACGAACACAGAGGGAGAGATAGACAGTGAGCTTCAGACAGAAAAACAGATTAAAAAAAAAAAGAAAACCAACTTAAAAGGAGTAAGAAACAGAATAAAGCCAAGAGGCGAAAATTGTTATTAACATCAGCGACAGCGGCTTTTATCAAACATTATGGCTCGTGTTGTCGGTAAGTGCCACACAGTTAAGAAACTGACGCCAAAACCGCACAAAATATTAACGCAACCATTAAGACACCAAACAAACTAACAGACAGACAGACAGACATATGTATGTATGTCCATGTTCCAGTCATTAAAAACTTAAAGCTTGAATGCAGTTAAGGTTTGTTTTAATTTTAAGCTTCAATTTGAAAGAATTGTGTCTTACCGTGCTTGTTTGATTGGTTAAGGTTGTTTAACATTTTGGCATTTTCATAATCATTAATATTTTTTGTTTTATGCTTTACCTCGATATACTTGTGGTCCCGGCTTTACTAATCCAAAGCAATTCAATTCAATTCAATTCAGTTCAGTTCAGTTCAAACACGGTTTATGGACCCGTTGAGCAGTAGTGTTTTTATGGTTATTCTTGAAAAAATTTGCTTTGTTTTTTATACAAAAGCCTCAAAAAAAAACCAAAACAAAAATGGAAAAAGACAAACAAAACTGCTGCTGACAAGCTTAAGGCTACAACATACACTCTGTATTCTTACAGTTTGAGCGGATAATGTCAGGCAAGAAATAGATTTTGTTTTTGAATTAAAACTGTATGGCAGAGAGAGAGTACAAGAGACCAGAGTTTGAGTTGATAATACATTTACAAAAGCAATTTGCCGCCTTTATTTTTTGTTTTTTTTTCTGTTTTTTTTCTCCTTAGTATTGTTTATCTAAGTTGAGTTAAATTTCTTGCTTTAGTATTAAATGAGTGACGTTTTTGTCAGTCAAGTCAATCATTATCTTTATACAGATGATGTCTGTCTTACCATTAATCCGAAATAATTCGGTTTTACTTACAATATTATTCTACCATGGCCGTATGCTAAAGACATTTAATGCTGCCAGGCATTTAAACTATTTAACATGATAAACTTTTATTACAGTTTAGTTGACGTTTTAACCAATTTGTTTGCTTTAGTTTGGTCGATTAAACCAAACTAACACTACCACAACAATGCCTTATTCTTTAAGGCTATAATTTGGATTTTTTTTAGAGAAAATCATAAACTAATGCTTAAATTTTTATTATCGCATTACAATATTATCTTAACAGTTTTTATTTTCTCTAGCTATTGTCTTATGTGTACGTAAATATTTGACTGACCACAAGAGGTGTGCCTTTTTCTATTTTTTTTTTTTAATTTTTATCTTTATTTGTCATAACGCATACCAACATGCGATGTTCTTGTAGCGAAAGTGTAAAACATTATGTTTTCACCAAGAATTTATAAACATTCTTGGATTTTTTTTTTGTTCCTATAAACATTATTTTAATTTGTATTTGAATAAGATTGTGTTTATTATTATATTTTATTGCAATGGGAGAGATTTTTTTTTTAATACAAAAGAATTCTCCTTATTAGATTGATATGAAAGCGAATTCACAAAAATACGCCAAGAATATATCACACTGAAACAACTATTATTGATGCAACAACAAACCCCATCCGATTAGCTTCTGTATTTAAAATTTGTAGGATCACACGTACTGAAAAATCATCACTCTGTTTAGTACGATTAAAAAACGATTATATGCGATTAAATTACAACCAGAGATCGCCAATGAATCCTGTTTTGGCATCTCATAAGCACTCATGAGATTTTGAATATAAAGTGAGTCAACAATATTGAAACTTAACTAATCTGATTCATTCGTACTCACTATAACAATGATTTGTAAGTATAGGTTGCAATGAGTATGCTTACGACGTTGACATCAAACTCATTAACATTCGAAATATGTTGGATTCATATGTCTACTCAATTAGAAAAATATTTAGAATACCTATAAATGAAGTGATTCGTCTGACTCGAATTATTTACCAAAATTTACAGCAAAAGAAAAAATACACACAAGCAAAAAACACAGAGCAGCAAGCGCAAAACGTACACAACTTTCTAGTGAGTATTGTATAGTGTTCGTACGCGAATCGTACTTATTTTGTGATTCTTGTATACTCATATGTCGAGTCATGGAGCGTAGAAATCAACAACATCATACGTGTTCTAAAAGTATGAATATGATGAGTACTTCAAACTTTGAATATGAGTAAGAGGTTGGATGATATTAAAATAAGTCTGAATGCGTATAAGTATTAGAAATTATGATTATGATTCGATTATACTTAATTTTTTGAATACTCATTAGCGATCTCCGATTACAACCCTTTAGCCAGGATTACGTCTTAGCTTCTCACAAAACTTATATTGTGTGTTTATTTTTATCCATAAGTGGTGGGACCTACAGTATAAAGTCAACTTCGAATGACAGATTTTTAGAAACTTTCTTTCAGAGCTTTTGCTAGGAATCGTTTGAGATTACGTTGCCAAATAAGCATTTGATTGCATATCGTTTGCTCAAGATAGGATTTGAGCCGTTGCCTCACTTTCAATAAGACTACATACTACCTACCAAACTACGGTATCTTCAAGGGCTACCATACTTTCATATATTCTAGAATATATCTGAAATCCGTTAATCGGGTTATTATGGCCAATTAAGTAAGTAAGTAAACACAACTAGAAAATTAGCACAATCCTAGAACCGCTAGTAATGACAGCAGAGGAACCAACTAGCCAGAAAACAAAAGTGAATTACATCAGATGATAAACTATTTCACCAAACGCAAGTGTAACAGATACCAAGCAGTATATGAACGCAGTGGAGTACTACTTACGACTAATAATGCACACATGCAAAGGCGGACAGAACATTTTGAGAGCATCATTAACGTCATCACACATGTTACATCACACATGCAACAACTGAACAAAGCGAAATTGGACATTCTAGCCACATTTGAATTTCAATAGCATCACATAAATCTGGAAGAAAGAGAGTCTATCATCGTTAAATTAAGGAGAGATTGCTTTAAAAGCTGGAAAGAAATTTCTGCGCTTAACATCATATTGCAGGTGCTGGCAATCATCATACAAGGAAGGCTTCAAACTAAAATGGATTAAAATCTACGAGACCAACAGGCAGGTTTCCGACCAACAAAAACTGCGTAGACAAAACAAACAATTTAGGCGTTATAGTAAAACAATCTGTTGAATCGCGTACTCCCCTGTAACTAGTTTTCGTAGATTTCAAGGCAAACTGCCATATGTAAAGCATTGAGAGGAAAAGCAATACCCTGAAGAAAATATGAATCATTAGACCTATAAACGCTTATGCAGTATTCTCAGTTCTTCACAAGCATTTCACATAAAATGAAGGTTGCACCCTATCACCTTAGGTATTCACCACTGTGCTGAATGACGCTATGAGCGAAGTCTGTCCTGAGAGAAGAGAAATAACATGAAGTCTCTAACGCCAACTCGAGGATTTTGATTATGCGGATAATATATGGCTTTCCTGGCACAAGATCTTCAACATGCAAACAAAGCTGGATCATTTGCAAAGAGTAACACGCAATGTTGGACTTGAAATAGATATCAAGATAATCAAGCTCATGAGAATTAACAACGTAAACACCGACAACATTATGACAATAAGACCAGACGATACAAGTTGCCATGATAGTACCATGATAGTGGAACATATTGTTAAAATCCGCAGATGTACGGTACCGAAAATGAGAAGAGCAGAAGCTGCGAAAATTCCAAATGAATTCATTGTTCGACTTTTGGTGATCTGGAACGAATAATTGCTGGGAATAGAAAGGTCGACAAATCTTATCTAGGCAGAATTGATTCGGTCATGACCTTCAACCTTGTTTAAGTCGAACGCATGGTTAAAAAATAATACGTATATAATTGATCATTACAAAAATTCACTCAGGATTATGACATAGCTTCTCACATCACTTATGTTGTGTGTGTTAATTTCATACATGAGTGACTAGGACCCGCAGTTTTAAGTAGACTCCGAACAACAGATATTTGAGAAATATTTCATGGCAATATTAGTTACACTTTAGAATTTGTTATCAGACATCTGATGGCAAGCAGTTGCCGAAGAAATGTTTTTTCGTTTTGTTGAAGAAGTCTGGCGTGGGGTTTGAACCGTAGCCTCACTTATACTCGGCGACTAGAATGACGAATAATGATGTCTTTTAAATATACACGATAGACAAAATAACATTACAGTGGGACCTTAGATAAGTGAACTACTTGCAATTGAAATGAAAAAATTCTCCGCAGATAATTTAATACACAAAAGTGTTCTACACACTTACAAATTTGACATCTACTGTAATGGCGTAGTTTCTTTACGATGGTTTGTTTAATATTTCTTCAATTGATCGTATAAGAAGTTTCTATTTTTGGGAAAAACATAACTTAAAGCAACATTTATCATGAATTTAATTTTTTCTTTTTAATTTTTTATTTCAACGCGTTAGTATAACCATGATTACGTATGATGTTTTTTTTACAAACACATACACATGTTATGTTTGTATGATTTTTTTTTTATTTCATTTCTTACATTTCTTTTCTTTTTTTGCTACTTTCTTTCCTGTCTTATATTTGTCATCTTCTGTTTGACATTCACCACCACAGCGCTGTATCGCATTGTATTGTATTGTATTGTATTTCTTGTGGATTTCCTTCCAACATTTCTGCTTTTTCTTTTTGCCCGTCTTGAATGTCGAGTATTATTTTTCTATTCTTATTTCTTAGTAACATTATGTTGTACGTGTGTATATTATAAGCAGAATCTGTAAGAATATTTTATTTATTCCTGTGCTCTTTGTATTTGAAAACATCACCCTTAGTTGTCACCCATATTGACAGCAGCAGTATAAACGTTCTTATGCTGTTGTTCGAAAGATATTTTCTGTTTCTGTTTTTTATTTTGGAAATTATTCAAAATATTTCGTTTCAAACACTAGAACACTTGATTTTTGTGACATACACAACTCCAGACAGTCATAACATTAGCAGCTTACTAATCTAGATATTGTTTTATTATATGTAAAGTTACAGTGGAACAAGCTAATAACAAATAAACGCTGAAAATCTAGAGATTTTAAAATTAATTGAAGTAAGTATAAAGTATTTAGTACAGGTTCTAGAATGATATGGTTTTCCTCTGTCGTTTCTTAGAAACAATCAGTCAGTGATGAACCAAACGTTGTTAATGTTGTTCTCCTGATTAATCATGGATCGGAAGGTTTCCTTGAAGGACTAATTGTGGTCATATTTAAGCCTCTCAATTTAAATAATTGCACCACACTTTTTCCCTTTTGCTAAATTATCGAATCAGATTTCAAATCTTCAAGCCATTGAGCAGACATTAATCCGAAAAAAACAAATTCTTGATAGTAGTAACAAGAATAGCATCGTAACGCCATCGACCCGCTATCAAGCAGCCATTAATCCTAAAAAAAACCAACAATAGTTGATAGGTCTAACAAGAAGAGGAATCCGCCATGGAGCCGCCATTAATCCGGAAAAAAAGAATAGTAAGCCGCCATTGAAAGCGCGACATCCACAAAAAAAATCACTGCTGGCCTGCTATTCTCTGTTACACCTTGATCCACACCGGGTTTTTTTGGAGGATTATGGCTGCGCGATGCGTTTGCTAGTTACTGTCTTCTACCATCAACTCTTTTATTTCATGTTCGATTGAATGGCCGGCCTCGCACTTCGACTTGGCTGATCGACTAAAATCGACTGGTTGCCTTGTTAGTCTCCGGCTGTTCAATTCTCAAAAATTCTTTCTGGAGATTTAATTGGCTGCTCGACTGCTGATGTGGCTATCGCTCTTTTTTGACACAGACAACCTCTATTTTTTTCCCGGATTCTAACCCAGCTGATCGTTTGAAAATCGACTGGCGCTCCTCCTGGCTTCCTCTGTATAGCACCTATCATACCTGCGCTTTCTTCGTAGATCTGAATGTGGTTATGTCTGTCGATGTGCGATTCTTGTCTTATTCCTGTTTGATCTACAATTACACTCTTTTTTTCTCAGACTTTATATTCCATGGCCTTGGTATCGATTCGCGATCTGGCTTAATGCTCCTTTCCTTTGACTATTAGGGCCGTATCTCCTATGTAGTCGTTTTCGGTTCACCATTGTGTCTTTATTTGATCTGACAGAAATTCGATGGCGGCTTGCTATTCTTGTCTTACAACTTAACTGCCTTTGCTTTTTGTTAGATCTCCTAATGGCTGCTGCGATTTACGATTCGGCTGATCGATAAAAAATCTGATTGGGCACCTTTTATTGGGTGTACTACCTTCAGCCACCTTCTTTTGCAGATTAATGCTGCTCGATTGCGATATTGCTATTCCTGTTACTACACATCCACCTCTTTTTTCTTATAATGGCTGCTCGGATTGCGATTCTTTGTTCTGTCGGACTACCTCCACCCCAACACCGCCATTTTCATTTCGGAATATATATGACCTCGAGTCGGATGTGAAATCCACTGGCGGCTTGCAATTCTGTCTTTCACCTATCAACGCTTCCCTCTTTTTTAGATTAATGGCTGCTCGATGCGATTGGACTGATCGATTAAAAAAATCGACTGGCGCCTGTGCTTTA
>QOCX01000270.1:201173-218001 GCA_005959815.1 Sarcophaga bullata
TTTTTTAATTACTTTTTTTTAAACAAATGCCAAAATATATCAAAGAAAAACGAATAAAATCTCTTGATAAACATTTGTTAAACAAAAATCAACAAATGTATGCATTATGCCTAAGTAAAGGACTTTCGTTTTTCTTTGGAAATATGATTATAACAAGCTAAATAAACTACATACATATACAGTGCTGTTAAAAAAAAGATAACCTACTCTCCAATAAGTAATAACAGCACTTTGTTTACTGATCTCTTATGAATATTTTAAGCGTTGCTCTTCTTTAGTTAAGATCTAGTCTCAAGGATGTATGTTGTTGAATTAATTTTTTTTTTAGCCAGCACTGTATATGTTCTAATGAAACCTTATTATATTATTATATATTATGTTAGATTTCTTTGCTAAATTTTATGAATAACAACCTTTACAGCACTGTTTGTATTATTTGAATATGCCAAAAGAAGAAACAACTGACTTTAGACGGTCGTAAATTCCAATTATCCCACCGACATAACAAGAAATATGAAAATAAGTTACGAATATAAACGATGTTACAAAAATAAAATGATTCCTTTTCTCGTCTAAGCAACAACAACAACAATAACAAAAATTAACGCACACACAAATACAAATATTAGGATAGTATTTAGCAGAGTTATCCTGACAGCCTGCCTGGCTGTCTACTTCAGCATTGCTTTGGTGGTTTACAAAATAACAACGAACAACGAAAACAGGCAAACAACATTTTTTTTTTTTTTTTGACGAAGTCAATAGTTATTACCAGAAAAAAAAAACAAAAAAAAAAAAAGATTAAGGATACCAGCACAGTACGACATTGTTATGGTGTTATTGTCACTGTTGAAGTCATTAAAACAGTGGTGGAATGTTGTTGGTTATGGTGCTTGAAAGTTGTGCATGGATAATGTGGTTGGTTGGATGTAACAAAATTTTGCTTTAATTTTGTGCTTTCAAAGTATTGACAACAAAATTAAATACAAAATTTATATTGAAAAAATTTGTAACTCTTGATTTTAAGGTTTTAACTACACATCAGTATTAATGTTTATAAATTTGTATTAATTAAAACACGATATTTAATAAATTTATAAGAAAAAAAAAGAAAAAAACAAAGAAAAACTAGATTTCTTTAACAGTGATAACAGTAGGTAAAAATTGGTAGCGTTAATCACCTTTTAATATGTATTTTTTAATTTTTTTTTTACTTTCTGTTGTTTTTTTTTTGTTTTTCTTTTATAAACAAAGCATTTTGTTTTTAGTTTTGTGATGGCATTTTTTAATTTTTTTTTTGTTTTTTATTTTTTGTTTAAAATGTTGTACAACAACCGCACTTTAAAATCAATGAAAACGTTTTGTTTTAAGAAATTCACACTCTCACACATGTATATACACTCTCACAAGCATATTTAAATAGAAAACCTCAAAAACTTAACATTTTTTTTTGTTTATTTTTATTTTTTTTTCATTAATTTTTAAAACAATTTTTCATTGAAATTATTTAGCATTTGTTTTATTTTCTTTAAACTTTCTGAATTTCAATTTTTTTTTTTAATTAAAAAATTTTTTTTTTAATAATTTGGAAACAATTTTTCCGTATGCAACATAACAATCAATTAAACACTTACACTCATACACTTACATCTACACATGCATGTATTTATTATTGTATATTGATTTATAGTAGATATGTAAACGTATTTATTGACACGTTTTTTTTATTTTTTTTTGGATTTTCTTTCTTTACAAAACCGTTACCGTCTATTAACCGTAGCGTTTTATTAACGTTTCGTTTATATTCCTCTTCGAAATATTTCGAATAATAATAATAATAATAAATGAATTATTATTTGTGTTTCAAATTACACGTTAAATTACATACAAAACACGTCTTAGAACGTATATTCTTGTAAAATGTAACGAAAAAAATTAAAAAAACAAGCGAAACAAGCACACGTTCTCTGTCATTATCCGTTTGAAACGTGTTTACCGTATAGAGTTCGCGTATCTACTAAAATGCCGAACTTTTTTAAAATCACTTCGTTCATCTATCATAAAAGGGGGGCAACTCTCTACGTGGATGTTTCGTATTTTTCGTTTTCTTCTTCTTCTTCTTTCAATTTCTTTCATTTTCAATATTGTTGTTGTTGTTGTTATTGTTTATGCTGTTACTTTTCGTGGGTTGTTTATATTCTTGTGTTTAGTTAGTGCATGCATGTTATTTATGTTTGTTGTTGTTGCTTTTTTGCTTTACTCCAAAAATTTTCCAACAAGAAACTCCATTGAGATTATTATAATGCGCGCAGGCCTATACTCAGCATGAATGTATTCGTTTCTGTTATTTCTTGCATAAGTCTTCTTATTCTCTTAAGTTTAAACGAATAAACTTAACAGTAAACTTGGTAAAGAGCACAACTGTTACAGCATAATTGGTTCAATGTTAAGCAATGTTAAGTTAAATTAACATTAAAATGTTAAAAATCGTTTACATAAATATGTATGTTCAGTTTGTTAAGAGTTGTTTTAAATAATTTTGCTGTTAAAAAAACTTTATAAATTATGAAGACTTTAGGTGTCCTAGACTATATTCCAAGTATACAGAATGTCTTTTCAATAGAAGATGGAAAATAATTTAATCTAGGAATAGGAATTTTTTGTTATGGTAAAGGGTAATCCGTTTATTAGTTTCGAAATCATATGACTACATACATACATACATTATATTACAACCCCTCAGTGAGGATTAAGGCCTAGCCTCTCACTCCATTTATATGACAGTTTAAAGTCGATTCCGAACGCCAGATTTTTGAAAAACTATTCATGGCAATTATATTTACTCTCAGAATTTTCGCCAGAAATCTGTTGAGAGGTAGTCGCTGAAGAAATATTTTTCATTTTTGATTTTGTTGGAGATGCCTGATATCTTGCTTGAACTGAGTTCTCTTGTCTAATAAGCCAACTAGACTACAGCTGCTGAATAAATGTTATTTAAAATGCAATTTATTTAGCAAAAGGGTTATCATTTAGATTCAATGAACACATAAAACCACACAAAACATACATATTTCGGTCATTGTGAACATATATGAACAGGCCAGATAGTCCATATTTATGGATCCTAAGATTTCATACTCTGTCTGTAAAAATGCTGATTTCTGGATCAAATTTTTTTGCAGCCACGTACCTCATTTCTCAATTGGTGGCGCGACAAAGATTGTGGAAAAGTAATTGTATACAGGAAAGGCGAGTTTTTAGTGTAGATTATGATTTGGAACCGTATTTTTTCAAAATGGCCCTGAAATCACAATTACCATCAATTTTGTTCACTCTGATCGTATGGTAACCAACTCTCTTTCGCATGAATAAATACATACGTACATGTATGTATACATAATTTGTCATTACAATTCTTCAGTCAGGATTATGGACCTAGTTTCTCACACCACTTATGTTGTGTGGTTAATTTTATACATGAGTGGCGGGATGTACAGTTTAACCCTTTGCATCTGAACCATTTTTAAGTATGGGTACAGTATGGGTATGGGTACCCCACAGTAATTTTAATAAAAAATTGTTTAGAGTTTGCTTATCAGTATTTTCCCTTAGGTTAGGTTAGTTTAGAGAAGCTGTGATACCAAAAGAACACTTGAGCACGTATAGCGGCACGTCCCTGTACTGAACAACTTCTTTTAAACCAGGGAGGAAGAAATTCGTCAGGGCAAGGGCTTTACATTTAAAGCACGACTACCCCACGCTGGAAAACCAGCTCAAAAGCTTAATAAACGAAGCTATTTTCTTGACATCAATGGACGATAGCTTCTTCAGGCTGACAAGAATTGGAGAGCTAAATAACCTATAATCCTCAGCGGATCTGCACCGATTGCGTGTCTTCTCATAACATAATGACCTGTAAGCCAGGCCACTATGATCGAGATGACGTTACGACCAAATCCAAGTAACTGGTTGGTGCGCCTTTGAGGGCCAAGTAAGCGTAGCGGTGGAGCAGGACTCCTCATGGACCCTCTCGACCTCGAACTACAAAATTTTGAGAAATTTTTCATGGCAGTTTTATTTGCTCTCAGATTTTTTACCAGAAATCTGCTGAGGGGTCGTAGCCCAATTTTTTTTTTTTTTTTTTTTAACGGAGGCTCTACTAGGCTACGGTAGCTTGAAGATAATGAAGTCAACGTTATATGCCTTCAACATGAGGCTTCCACGACTCATACCAAAGGGCTTATTTTGGCTTTATAGTATGAGAAGCATTCAAAAAGATTAAATTCTCGTTTTAAAGACAATAATTGTTCACCAAGATCCACCAAGTATACAAGTGAGTGAGTAGTACTGCCAGCAGAGTACAACCTCCAGTCTTAGGTCCACAACATAAATTCCAGCAAAAGCTGGAACAACAATATTAACTACTTAACTTAACATATTCATTCAACTGTTAATTCAAATAGCACACCGCTGCTAATAACATTCATACTTCATAGCTGAGATTTTCGAAATTTATGTTACTAAAGAAGAATACGATATGTTGTTAAAACATGGACCTAACATTTGCTTACCGAATATCGTAAAACTCTTAACATCGAATAAAACCAAGTTTAGTAAACTGTAGAAATAATTTCGAAACTTTTAACATTTCCATTGAAGCTGACCGAACACATTGCTCTGTAATAGTCATAAAAATTAGAGAATAACAGCACACATCGCCTTAACGTAACTTAATTAAACGATAATGTAAACGTACCACCACCACCATTATCATCATCATCATACAGTTTTCAACACGTTAAGCGAATTTTTTTTTTCTTTTGAATCTTAAGCATACAATCAAGAAAATAATTAAAGGGATGCCCAAGATAAAATAGGTCAATCTATACGATATATGCTCTTCAACAAACACACACGCACATACATAACTCTTTATTGTGATAAGCTTTGTGAATAAGACAAAACGTATTATGATGCTCTTAACAATTATGCTACACATGGTTGCGCAATTTGGCTTTGTTGAATTGATTGTCTTTATTTCAAAAATTTTAAGTTGATTTGGTTTCAGATGCCTGATACTGAAGAATGGTCAGACAGCATGGAATTTATTGATTGAGACATTAAATCAACAGAATTAAAGGGGACATAATTTTACAGAGAATATTTGAAGCTCCTGGATTTTAATTATTATTATTGAGCACATCATTGTTATATTAAACGTGCCAAGGTCATTCATTTGCTGCATAATGTTGACATTTATGGAATATTTTGTGGAATATTTTAAGGATTTATTTTTGAAATTCATTGTTCAATAAAAGGTACTTGCATTTGGTAGAATAAAACACAAACAATAACAATGCTGAGTAATAATAAATTAGAATTTCTATTATCTTGCTTAGAATAACAAGGCTTAAGACATCGAAATTAATTCGAAAGCCAGGAATTGAAGACAATAGTTCTTGAAGATTTTTGTTAAACTAACCGACAGATTTCAAAATTATTACTAGCCACTTAGGCAGTATTTTCAAAATAATTGTTAGCAATAAAGTTTGAAGTCGTCGTAGTCTAGTAGGTAGCGTGGTGTCTTATTAAGAGTTCTTATTAAGGTTCAAACCAGAAATCAGCAATGACTGTTCAAGTATTAGCGGGTAACTTGCCTTTCACAGGCATGTTCACTTGCTGGCCCATTATGTTACGCAGTGTAAGGTATTTTTTTTTTTTTTGTCATGATCCATTAGTAGTGAGATTGAACCAGAGATTAGCAATAACTATTCAAAAAGATAAATAGAATCGGATCATACTCATAATTTCTGATACATACACGCATTCATACTTGTTTTAATATCATAGAACCTCTACTCATATTCAAAGTTTGAATATGAATATTCATACTTAACAACACGTCTGATGTTGTTGATTTCTACTTTCCATGACTCAAGATAAACAAGAATCACAAAATAAGTGCGAATCGCGTACGAACATTAAAATACTCAGTGGAAGGTTGTGTGTTTGCTCTACTTGCTGCTCTGTCCTTTGTGCTTATGTTTCTTTTTGCTTTTCCTGTAAATTTTGATGAACGATTCGAGTCACTCGAAGTATTATAAGTATTTTTTTAAAGTTCTGAATCTAAATGAATAGGCTTATGCATCAAACATATTTCGAAAGGTATGAGTTTGATGTCAATGTTGTACGCATACTCATTGCAACATGTGCTTATAAATCATCGTTGCAGTAAGTACAATATTGTTGACTCACTTATATTGAAAATATCGTGAGTGCTTGTGAGTAGTGCAAAAAGGATTCATTGCTGATCTCTGGTTTAAACTATGGATCAGACATCTCAAAAATAACATTTCTTTTGGTGTCTTCGTCTCAGCACTCTTCTGGCAAAACTCTGCAAGTGAATGAATTTGCCATGAAAAGGTTTTCAAAAATCTGTCAATCGTAGGCGCTTTTAAACTGCAGATCCCACCTCATGCATACATACATAATTGGTCATCATTGGACCGTGGCCCCACATAATAAGCCAACACACTACTTGTAGTCTACGGCGATCCTGGATACGCCTCACATGAATAATATAAACACACTTAACTTGGGTTGTGTGAGAAGCTAATCTATAATTCTGATTAAGTGATTGTAATTAACAATTAAGTAAGTAATGTGATTACCACCAAAACAAGGAAATTGAGTATGAGTAACGCTGAAGAGACGCATATTTTACACAATGGAAATACGGCTTGGATAACAGCTTTGCCCTACCTTATTACATATACTCGGGTGTTTAGCATTTTTCGATTCTTTCAACAATATAGCGTGAA
Organism: Sarcophaga bullata; assembly: GCA_005959815.1. Lineage (NCBI taxonomy): Eukaryota > Metazoa > Arthropoda > Insecta > Diptera > Sarcophagidae > Sarcophaga > Sarcophaga bullata. Next base: position 207,995 of record QOCX01000270.1, read on the forward strand.
AGAAAATATTGTTCCTCTGTGCTTATAGTATAAATTCATCTACTGTTGCGCCGTGCCTAGCCTAGGTAGTGTGTTGGCTTATTAGACGAAAGGCCAGGGTTCGAATCCCCGGTCAGACATCAAAAACAAATATGAAAAAATAATATTTCTTCGGCGGCTTCCTCTCAGCAGATTTCTGGCAAAAACTCTGAGAGTAAATACAATTGCCATGAAAAGTTTTTCAAAAATCTGTCGTTCGGAGTCGACTTTAAACTGTAGGTCCCGCCACTCATGTATAAATTAACACACACACATATTGGTGATGAGAAGCTAGGCCGTAATCCTGACTGAAGGGTTGTAATGGCCAATTATGTATGTATGTCATCTCACGTTGTCGAAAAATAACATCTATTGGGCGTAGTATATCGCTGATAAAGTCTGCGAAAGTGTTATACACTATTTTACAATCAACTGTGAACGTGAACGCTTATGAAATTTCTTTTGTTGGAATCGTTCTAACTTTGCTACTTCAAATACAAATATTAAAACAATAAGCGTATAAAGTAAGTCACAACTTATTTCGTACAATTGCAGATCGAATGATTTTCACTTAAACAGGAAACATAAGAAAAAGCGCAGATTAAATGCTGAAGAAATTTGAAGACAAATTCATGAGGGACCCATAAACACTGTTGGGCTTGGATGTTTATTGTAACAGAAAATGAATAACGTAGTGTTTTCAACTAAAGTGTGATAAATTTAAATAGAAAAAGAAATCAATTAAATAATGGAAAAGCTACTAAAGAGGAGGGTTAAAGTGGACTCTGAACGATAGATTTTTGCGAAGATTTTTCAAAGTGATCTTATTTCCTTTCAGACTTCTTGCCAAAAAATCTACTGAAAGGAACTCGACGAAGAAATATTTTTTTCCTTTCTCGTTTTGTTGGCAATAAATGTCTTGGGAAGAAGTCACCGTAGTCTAGTAGGTAGTGTATTGGCTTATTAGACGAAAGACCAGTGTTCGAATCCCTGGTCATACATCAAAAACGAAATATGAAAACAAGATTTCTTCGGTGGCATCTTTCCTCTCAGCAGATTTCTGACACAAACTCTGAGAGTAAATAAAATTGCCATGAAAAGTTTCTCAAAAATCTGTCATTCGGAGACGACTTTAAACTGTAGGTCCCGCCACTCATGTATAAAAATTAAAACACACAACATAACTGGTGTGAGAAGCTAGGCCGTAATCCTGACTGAAGGGTTGTAATGTGTATGTTATGTGTAAATGTCTTGGGATAGCTATTTATTGAATTTTATTATTAAAGTTTATATTGTTCCAGACCTAATCATGCATCGTCGAAGGTACATGGTTTGGTGGTTTGTGGGTAGCCATTATGAATCTTCAAGAACGATGATGTTCACAGAGTTTACTGCAAAACTGCAATACTTACTGAACTTTTCCTCAAGTTAAAGAAATTGTGGTTGGCTAACGTGTGGTTTCAACAAGACGATAATGTGAAGTAATTAACAGATGAGTTTGCTTTTAAATGAGATAGCGATTAAATTTGTTTTTGTTTGAATTAAAAACGTATTTTTTTAATGGTAAATTTAAGTTTTTTCCTTCATATCCTAGTAATCTTGCTGTTAGCATTTAAATTTCTGCTATGAAGCTACACTATGTAAGCTGTTACCCTGTGTACATGGCTTCATATTTCAAAAACGTTGCAAGAACATATCAATCACAAAATAAATACAAAAATACACATTTTTTGTTTTGTTTATAATTTTTTTTTTTTGTATTTTTTTGCACAGTGGTTAGCTACTGCACTTGCATATGAAGATTGAAACTTAATTCTTAAAGCGTTTTAGTTATTCTCAAATAAATGCCATGCACATATTTTAAATTTTTTTTAAAAGAAAAGAAAAGAAAAAAAGGGAGAGAGAAAAAGAAAAAATCATCAAGTCTTTGTAGGTCAATATGCAACATTTTATTTTGTTTGTTTTTCTTTACGAAGGACTGTTAAAAATAAATTTCTTTACGCTATCAATACTCCTTACTTACCGGCTCTCTTAAGTTTTGTCTCTTAACGTTAGCATTTGCTCTTAACAATTTGTGTCAACTCTTAAAGAATTTTTATTGACTCTCCAGAAAAACACGAAACAAATCAGAGAGTTAATGAGAGAGCAAGATTAGAAAGAAAAATGAGAGAGTATATTAAAATGTGCAAAGAACAAATGCTTGAAGTGAAAATATAAATTGTTGTTTATAGGAAATAACAATAACAGGGAGAAAGAATGGAGAAAAAAAAGGAAAGAAAAAAGAAAAAAGAATACCAAATTAAAGACAATTTAAAAATTCTATGAATAAATACGCGCACACAACAATGTGTGAATTATGACAGAGTGCCCAAGTCAGGCCAGGATATATTTACAAACTACACACGATTTTGTATGCAACAAACAAAAAACAACAACAGCATTAAACGAATGCAATAAGCCTGACTAACTAACTAACTGACTGACTACTGCATGCTTGAATAGTTGAATGAATGAATAAGCGAGTGCCAGTCATTAACGGCAGCAGCCACTGCCTGCATATATAATGATACACTGCCACACACTACATTTGTTGTTGTAATTGTACCTATTGTTATGGTTGTGTGTAGTGTTTTTTTTGTAGAAAAAGGCTGTCACTGCCTAAGGATTTCTTTAACACCAACTGTAAAAAGAAAAAAATAAAGAACGAAAAGAAAACACTCACTTTTAACGTTGGTATAGCAGCAATACAAGTAAGCTTATGTACGAGTATGTGTATAGGTATACTTGATACAATTCATAACAAGACAATGTTGTTGTTGTTGTGTTGTTACTGACGCTGTTCGAGTGTATTACACGTTATTGTTCATTCATACAATGCTTTTCTTACATTTGTCGATTAGTTGTTGTTGCTGTTGTTGTTGTTATTGTTGTAACCCTCTTATATGTGTGTATTGCCTTTAATGTTTTACCACAATATGATTTAACTTAATCCGCTATTGTTAGATCTCATTGTATGCGAGTATAGTAGTTGGCCGTCGTTATAATACAATATTTCTCAGGGTAACGTAACAGTTAAAAATCAACTCAAAGAGAATAAATGAAAACGTTTGTGGGAGTTAAAGAGAACAATTTCTTTCATTTCTTTTCTTTTTTTTCTTCTTCTTCTTCTTCTTTAAATACAGCAGTGTATAGCACTTGTTACAAAACACCATACAATTGTTTGCGTATATGTGTGTGTGTGTTTGTGTACGAATGGACAATTTTTCTTACTGTATTTATAGCAGCGGATTCATTTAATTGTTGTGATTGAATTTCAGGTTAGCAGGTAGACTTGTTAGTTTCTGTAGAAGAAATGTTGGCAATAAAACTTTTGTTCAAATACAACAATACAATATTTATGTTTGTATGTATGTATGTATATGGGATATAGAGAGAAAGCATTATCTGTTTCACTATGGTGAATAAACTTTTATTTTCTTTAAAATAACTGCCGGATTAGCTTAAATTTTATTGCCTTTAATATAAAGATTATAATTTAATGAAAGAAATTATAATATTTTAAGTATAGAATTGGGAAAATTTGGAGTTTTTTTCTTCTTATTCTATTATATTTTGTTTTGTTTTTCTTTTTATTATCCATACACACCTGAATCACGGAAATTTGTTTTTAATTTTATTTCCCAACATAGCAAATGGACTTTGATTTAAGCCCTTAAGTCTAAGTGTATACTAAGGACCTCTTGATTCTAATTTATTGCTGAAATTTAAGTAAACGGACCGAATATTAATACTTACATATTGTAAAGACTACCAAAACCTAGAAATAACAGAAGGTGGCGGGCTCACTTAAAAGAAGAGCTTCCATTTAGGCCAGCACTTCGGCCCTTAGAATACCACAATTAATTCTACCCGGAGATTGAACATTTCCTGGAGAAAACCATCAAGAGTACAAATATAATCTGCTATTGTAGCAAGCGTAGCGAGCGTAGCAAATCACCGTCATCTAGCAGGTCGTGTTTAAACTTAATAGACGTAAGGACTCGGTTCAACCCCGGTCAGATATCTCCAACAAAACGAAATATGACCAAAATACTTCTTCAGCGCCTTCCACCACTCAGAAGACTTATGCCAAAAACTGTGAGAGTAAATAAAATTGCCATGATAGATCCTGCAAGACTACCCTGATTAAGTTCTCAAACACTCATGGTTCTCTGATCATTCGGTGTCGCATTTAAACTGTAGGTCCCTCCACTCAGTCGCCCTCCACGTAGACTAGTAGGTGGTGTGTTGGCTTATTAGATGAAAGGCCATGGTTCGAATCCCGGTCATACATCAAAAACGAAAATACTTCTTTAGCGCCTTCCACCACTCAGCAGATTTTTGTCAAAAACTGTGAGAGTGAATAAAATTGCCATGAAAAGTTCTGTTGTTCGGAGGCGACTTAAATCTGTGGATCCTGCAAGATTGCACTCATTACATGCATACATTATTGACCATTACAACACCTTAAGTTAGGATTACGACCTAGCTTCACCAAACTTAAGTTGTGTGTGCTAATTTTATACATGAGGGGCGGACCTACAGTTTAAAGTCGACTCCGCACGACAGATTTTTGAGAAACTTTTCATGGCAATTTTATTTGCTCTCAGAGTTTTTGCCAGAAATCTGCTGAGAGGAAGTCGCCGAAGAAATATTTTTTTCATATTTCGTTTTTGATGTTTGAATGAGGATTTGAACCCTGGCTGTCGCCTAATTAGCCAACACACCACCTACTAGAGTACGACACTCATTAAGTTTCCAAGTACTCATGTTTCTCTGGTTGTTTGGAGTTGCATTTAAACTTTAGGTCACGCCACTCATGTACTGAATCACGGAAATTTAGTTTTTAAATTTTATTTCCCAACATAGCTAAATGGACTTTGATTTAAGCCCTTAAGTTAAGTGTGATAGCTAAGAGACCTCCTTGATCTTCTAATTTATTGCTGACAATTTATAGTAAACGGACCGAATATTAATACTTAACATATCATGTAAAGACTACAATAAACCTAGAAATAACAGAAGGTGCGGGCTCACTAGAAAGAGAGCTTCCATTTAGGCCAGCCACTTCGCCCTTAGAATACCACAATTAACTTCTACCCGGACGTATTGAACATATTCCTGGAGAAAACCATCAAGTAGTACAAATATAGATCTGCTATTGTAGGCAAGCGTTATGCGAGCGTAGCAAATCCCGTCGATCTAGCAGGTCGTAGTTTTAAACTATAATAGACGTAAGGACTCGGTTCAACCCCCGGTTCAGTATCTCCACACAAAGACGAAATATGACCAAAATACTTCTTCAGCGCCTTCCACCACTCAGAAGACTTATGCCAAAAAACTGTGAGAGTAAATAAAATTGCCATGATAGATCCTGCAAAGACTACCCTGATTAAGTTCTCAAACCACTCATGGTTCTCTGATCATTCGGTGTCGCATTTAAACTGTAGGTCCCTCCACTCAGTCGCCCTCCCGTAGACTAGTAGGTGGTGTGTTGGCTTATTAGATGAAAGGCCATGGTTCGAATCCCGGTCATACATCAAAAACGAAAATACTTCTTTAGCGCCTTCCACCACTCAGCAGATTTTTGTCAAAAACTGTGAGAGTGAATAAAATTGCCATGAAAAGTTTCTGTTGTTCGGAGGCGACTTAAATCTGTGGATCCTGCAAGATTGCACTCATTACATGCATACATTATTGACCATTACAACACCTTAAGTTAGGATTACGACCTAGCTTCACCAACATCTTAATGTGTGTGCTAATTTTATACATGAGTGGGGGACCTACAGTTTAAAGTCGACTCCGCACGACAGATTTTTTGAGAAACTTTTCATGGCAATTTTATTTGCTCTCAGAGTTTTTGCCAGAAATCTGCTGAGAGGAAGTCGCCGAAGAAATATTTTTTTCATATTTCGTTTTTGATGTTTGAATGAGGATTTGAACCCTGGCCTGTCGCCTAATTAGCCAACACACCACCTACTAGAGTACGACACTCATTAAGTTTCCAAGTACTCATGTTTCTCTGGTTGTTTGGAGTTGCATTTAAACTTTAGGTCACGCCACTCATGTATACAATTAACCACACAGCATAAATAGTGTTAGAAGCTAGCTCGTAATTCAAATTGATTCGAATTGGTTGTATGTAATGTAATTATGTATGTATGTATTGCAGCAATCTTAAGAAGTCAGAAACCTTTGTTTTCATTACAAGAGCACAGCACTGACATCTAAGTTGAAAGACAGCCTCTTCCTTTACCTCAGACGCACAGTTCTTGCAGAAATCATTAGTCAGAATGACAAGCCTGTCGGCCTGCCTACCACAAGGACAATTCACTGCCCGTAAGAATCCTAAGTTAGTCCCCTTCTTGTCCATACGTGTCTAGCAGAGACTGGCACACTTTAAGTACCTTTCTGCTGCCAACAAGATTGAGCCTCCCGTCGTAGATTGCCAGATCTGTTCAGGACTTGGCCAGCTCATCAGCAATGCAATTTCCAGTGATATTCCTGTGTTACCTTTGAGTAATACGAAATTTCGTCGGGAAATCCTCAGCATTCATGGGCAAGAACGAACGTAAAAACTACGATTGTAAGGGAATTAATCACAGCCTGGCTACAAACTACGAATACAGACTTAATATCAGTAGTAACATAATATCAGTCCGTGTACAATACTATTTAAGGTAAGAAACCAAATAATTCATAAGACCTTGACCCATAGCTAAACTGAATAGACAATCTAGCTGACAGGTTACTAAAATATTTAATAACTTTTGCAATTTGACTTGAAACTTTCATTGCTTAAAACTAAAAGAACGTAGCTAATGTATGTCGTTACATATTTTACTTGCCCTGTTCGCGGTAAATTAAGTGTAAATACGAAACGAAAATGCAATCAATAAAGCTGTCATTTAAAATCATACTCTTTCATGTTAATAAAAAATAATAAAAAAAAATTAATTAAATTGTTTTAATTTAAGCAAAGTAAACTTTTAAAAATGAATATTTATTATTACATCGTTATAAATCAATTCAAATGAAATTATTATTATTATTCGCGGAAAAGATTTTTAAAGTACTTTTCTACTTTGCTAGCCAATGCAACAGCATGCAGTATGTAGTTAACAAAATATTTTCAGTATAAATAGGGAAAAAATGGACAAAAAAAGGATAGAAGGATAGTTTTGTGGATAAGAACTATACATACTTAATTAATGGATTACGATTAAAGGATTTTGGCATGCTTTAACACAACCTTCCAGGTGCATCTGCTTCTTAAGCGCCTTCGCCAGTTGATCACACCAATCGATGACATGGCTTCCTCGATTTGGGCATTCCAACACAAGTAAAGTCATCCAATTTACAGACTTTCGAAAATCCCCGCATCAAACACGCATCTTGCAGGAGCATCCTCCTCTATTCGAAAGACATGGTCGAGCCACCGCAGCCGCTGGATGTTGGATCGAAATTGAGCTGTATGAGCTATATGAGCTGTATGAGCTGTATGAGCTGTATGAGCTGTATGAGCTATATGAGCTGTATGAGCTGTATGAGCTGTATGAGCTGTATGAACTCCTTCCTGAATTTTGATGCAACAATGAGGTGTATGAGCTGTATGAGCTATATGAGCTGTATGAGCTATATGAGCTGTATGAGCTGTATGAGCTATATGAGCTGTATGAGCTATATGAGCTGTATGAGCTGTATAAGCTGTATGAGCTGTACGAGCTGTATGAGCTGTATGAGCTATATGAGCTGTATGAGCTGTATGAGCTGTATGAGCTGTATGAGCTGTATGAGCTGTATGAGCTGTATGGGCTGTATGAGCTGTATGGGCTGTATGAGCTGTAATGGCTGTATGAGCTATATGAGCTATATGAGCTGTATGAGCTGTATGAGCTATAATGGCTGTATGAGCTGTATGAGCTGTATGAGCTGTATGAGCTATATGAGCTGTATGAGCTGTATGAGCTATAATGGCTGTATGAGCTATATGAGCTGTATGAGCTGTATGAGCTGTATGAGCCGTATGAGCTGTATGAGCTGTATGAACTGTATGAGCAGTATGAGCTCCTTCCTGAATATCAACAAAGAGCTGTATGACCTCTTCAACGACATGGACGTGTGTAGTGTAGTTGGAGCACATGGAGGTAGTGCGTAAGTTTACGAAAGTCGGCCAAGAGGACGACTTTGTTTCCGTTGGAAGGACCAGATTGATTGATTGATGCCGTATAGCCGACTGACGTAGGCGCGTAAGAAGCAAAGGCGCCTGGATGGATGTGCTAAGTCAGGCCGAAGTCCATTAATTGGGTTATTAATGGCCAGTCAAGTAAGTAAGTAAGTTGTGTGTGTATCATTCAACTTTACTTTTGAAGACGTTTTTATCCTTCCTTTCTTATCACTTCTCTTTCTTTAATTTCCCTATCTCCTTCACTAGTCTCTCTCTATCTCCTCTAGAACGTATTACAATGGGTCATTTGGACCTCTAGGTATTGTTGCATTAATTAACATAAGAAAGAATTAGAACGTACGTTTTATTTGTGTTTAGTATACGATCTAGGGTCTGGAAGTTTACGTTAAAGGAAGCTATAAGGTGTGGTTCTAAATGGTTTATCGTTCTTTTTAAATATACGTACGTAATTGGTCATTACAAGGCTTTAGTTTCTCACACCACTTTTGTTGTGTGCGTTAATTTTTTATACATGAGTAGCGTGACCTACAGTTTTAAAGTCGTCTCCGAGCGACAGATTTTTGAGAATCAAAGTTTTTACCAGAAATCTGCTGAGAGGAAGTCGCCGAAGAAATATTTTTTTCTTCATATTTTCGTTTAGATGTCTGACCGGGAATTTGAACCGAGGCCTCATGTCTTATAAGCCAACACACTACCTTATGCCTAGATCATGGCTACTTCGACTTATCAAATATATTCCGTCTATATAGTCGATCTTCAGTCGAACTTAATATTTTTCTGCATTTACGCATATGTTTCTACTCAATTTTTGAGGGTTCAGAGACTTTATCGCATAAAATTTCAAATAATCCAGTTTTATTAACATATTTAAACAAATTTCATATATTTTAAGATTTTATCTTAAAATAAAGCACCTTAAAAAGAACACCCTTTGACCATATAAAACTTGATTAATTGTTTGTTTATGCACACTTAAATTCTTCGTCATACCTAAGCATGCGAACGTTTTTTAATCGAATCCAACAACAATATTGTTGTTGGTCCGATAAAATTATACAACATGAAAGTAAAATTAAATTAAATACAACAACAACTATTGCAACAACAATAATAAACGAGAGTAAAAATAAAACAAAAACAAAAACAAATATTAAAAGTGTTTCAATTAAAGATGCGGGAAGTCATAACAAATCGTTAAAATGTGTTACTGAACAGTCATAAAAAATGGAAATTTTCTAATATTGTTACGTGTGGTAACATCAGCAAAAGGAAGTATAGTATGTTACAACAATAACAAAAACTATTGGTAAGTATTGTGCGATCATTACTACAATGCTTATAGGAACATAATGCATCATCATTTTATTATTATTTGCCTTGTTTCAGATTCATTATTTTCTTAAGGAATACGGCAACACATCCATAACAATAGAACTGCCATCAACCATTTGCCTAGAAACCCGTCTTCTGTAGAAATTCATTGAATTTTTGAATTGCTTTATAAGTGACGAGGTGCTTTTAATCTCTAGATGGGTATTGGTAATACGATATTTTATCATTATTTATGTTTAGAGATCAATTTAAATAATAAGCATTAGTTTTTTCTCTTTGTTTTAAATAATTTTGTACGTTAAGTTGAAAGTTAAGCATATTTCTGCAATTTTGAATGAATTTACCAGTTTTTTATCTCAAAACACTTTGATTAACTTTGATAACGTAATGTAACGTGAATATGTTTTATTACATCGCATCTCTCTTT
>QOCX01000270.1:218053-246826 GCA_005959815.1 Sarcophaga bullata
TGATCCCTTTTTTCCATAGTATCCTTATCCCCTTTCCTATCACTTCTCCTTCTCTGTTTCCCTATCTCCTTTACTAGCCTCTCTCACTCTCTCCTAGCTACTACATGGTCATTTTGACCTCTAAGTATTGTACTTGACCCAATAACAAGAGTACATGGCCTCAAACCAACCTAACCTAACCTAGCCTGTTGCCACACTAAGATGTGTTTGCGAAAATCGCTTTGCTAATCACATGGGTTACATATTAAACCTGAATCAATCCCTTTTCGCAACATGTGTTCGGTAAAAATGCCAGTAACTAGCCTCAGACTACTTGTCGATGGTTTAATGGCACAACTCAAATCCTCCTTTCATTGTACACAACAATAGTCAGTTTCAACATGACGAGAATGTCCGCCTTTCATAATGTTTCCTTTTCCCTTGTGTGTAAGCTTCCAACCCCTCTTCAAACTTCATAGAAAAGCTCTGGCCTGATAAAAGGCGTGAGAGCTACTCTTCGTGCAAGCTTATTTGTGGAATCATTGCCATGAATTTCCTGAGTTTAACTGGTTTAGTCTTCCGTTCTAATCTGGAATCAGGCTTAAGACTTGAATGATAGCCTGACTATCAATTAGTATTGCTATCTTCTGCCCTGGGCTTTTTCAATACCATTTGAACGGGACTTATTTTGCTATGGCGTTGTAAGAAACATGCGAGTTTCTCGAAATACTTTTTTGTGGAGCAATTTAAGGATTCTCTAATCAATTTAAATANGTGGTGTGAGAAGCTAGGCCGTAATCCTGACTGAAGGGTTGTAATGGCCAATTATGTATATATGTAATCAATTTACATAATTTCCTTAGCTTTCTATCTCGTACGACAAAACTAATGCTTTACAGGACGCTTATCCTGTCTATGCTTCTTTATGGCGCAGTAGCCTAGACAGTATTTAGCACTGATGCATCCGCCTTGAGAGTATTCGTGCGCAAAGTCTTGCCTACGATCTTTGATCCAGTGGGATTTGAGGATGATTTTCACATTTGATCCAATAATCAGCCAAATGACCTTCTCAATGGCGTGCACGTTGTATTAACATCCATTTGCTGCGCTGGCTCGTCCATGTCATTCGAATGGACAGGATTATCCAGCGTAATAGGTATTTGATGCAGTAAGCGAAGAGAACGAAAGAACCAAATCGAGGAAGCCCTGACATCTATTGGTTGGAACAACTGGTGAAGAGGCGCAAGAATCAGATAAGCCTGGAGGAATGTGCTAAAGCAGGTTAAAATCTTACAATCCGATTGTTAATAGAAGTTTAAGAAGAAGTTGAAGAATTTTCATAAAATTTCGCGCTCTTAGAATTATTGTGATAATAATAATGCAGACGATATCTACACTGCCTTAATGGTATTCTACTCACCCGTTAACTCCTTCCTTACTACTAGAGTTTACAAATGCAGAAATCATACTCACTATCCAGTGTTGCTGTAGTAGGGTGAAAAAAAAAACTTAAAACATGCCATATAAAATTCTTTGAAGTTGTAAAACTATTTTTTACGCTTGTATTACAATTTATTATTTTATGTATGTGGTGGTGATGATGGTGATGGTGGTGGTGGGCTGTGTTTTGTGTATTAAAAATGTTATGAAATAATAATCATAAAAAACAAAAAAACGAAACAAGAAGAGACCTGTTGCTATTGTTTACAACAAAGTCAACAACTAGTAACAACAACAAATACAATAAAGAACAAAAAAAACAATATTACAACATTATATAAATGTTTATATGACTTGTACTGACAGCTAACAACATTACATATGACTCGATTTATAAAACATAACATGCTACACGTTACCTCCTATTATTGTTTGTTTCTTTTTTTTTGTTGTTTTATTTTTTTTTTTTTTTATTGGAGAGGGAATTTTTGCTTTTGCTTTGATTTTGATTTTTGCTCACATTGTAAATATTAACAACAGCAATAATATTAGTATGGAGTAACAACAATAAAAACCACTGACATGAAAGGAAAACCAATGCTACCCACCTACACTGTTCTACTTCTAATCTCATGGTTTAATATTTACAAAAACAATGGAAAAAAACATAAGCAAAAAAGGATCAGAAAGCAAGTATATTTCTTTTTTCTCATATCAAATAAAATAAGTATGTATTTGTATTATACATACGAGTACGTATATGTATAGGTTTTGTAATATAGACAGACACCATTGTGATGGCATGTCATAAAACGAGCAGCAATGTCATAATTAGTAACATTTACGATTGACAGTTTAATTTCTATCAATAAAACTTGCATTTCATTATGCAAACACTTGACTCGAATATATAATTTTAACTGTGGTAACTTATCAACAAATTTTCATGCAATTCTTTATACATTTTTGCTTCAATTTTTTTCCATTTGCCAACAACTATCATAAAGTGACATATAAAAGCAAAATCATATGTATTTATACGAGGTGTGTGCAAAAAGTGATTGAAATGAAATAACTTAATGCTTTAGTACAGGGATTACCATTTCATAGCACAATTGTGCAGAGAGCATTCACACACATTGCTTATAGTCTTTTGTTGATTCATCGATCAGACTTCGGCGAGTGCACATATTGGCGGATGCTATGATATTTTTCTTTTCCAGGTTTACACTCAAAAATATTTTAAATATAAAATATTTTAAAAATGCTTTTATTAAAATCCAATGCCTTATATGTTCTAAAGGATATTTTAAGACATTCAAATGATAAGGAAAGGGAACAGCTTTTTTGTAGACACAACGCAATTTTTTTTTGGTAAAGTTAAATGGTTTGTTATTAGAGTAGGTGAGGAAATTTATGAAACAAAAGTAGCTTCTACTAAATATCTAAAAATATTCCCTAATTTTTGAGTCAAAGATGTATAACTTTATGCATGTTGATGAAATGAAAATGAAAATAGCGTATATTACTAACATTTTTCTTTGACAGTAAATAATAAATTCTCTCAATTTGCATTCTCTCTCTTACTCACTAATACACAACCAAAAAATTTTTGGTAACCCCTGCTTTAGTACTAAAATAACTCGTCTCGATTTCATCATCATCTCACCGATGTAATGTAATGTTGTAAGCACATTAGAGAATATTGCTGCAATAGTGTGTGAAAAGTCGAAATGTTTCCTGCCATGGTCTTCGAATAAGTGAAACTATGACCTATAAAATACACATTGTGCTAACGATTAGCATTTGCAGCACATCTTTTCTGATTGAACTCATTTAATTGACCGAAAAAAATGTGCGGCTCAGAGCCGACTTTAAACTATACGTCCCGTCCTTTCATATATAAAATTACCACACACAACATAAGTGCTGTGAGCAGCTATGTCGTAATCCTGAATGAAGCGTTGTTATAACCAATTAAGTAAAGTTAAGTCTTTCTTCGAGGGAGGTGGCGAAACATTAACAGTTAAATCCAGAAGTTGACACATAACTGATTTCTTGTGCAAGCTAATGCAGCAATTTGCTCAGGGGTCCTCGGTGCATTATTCTCCCCACACAGACATCAATCATCAGTCCTTTGTCTTTTATGGATGTGCGATGAATATAAAGTTTAATATTCATTTATAATGTTTAATATTCATTTTAGAATGAACCTCGTATATTCATGTTTATAAAGAAATATAGGTTTACAAAATCTACACACAATTCTACACACATGTGCAATAAAAATGTCACAGTATTGTGCAATATTTGGAACGCAATAAATTAATGCCATTAATTGTCCATGCACCTAAAACTAGCATTCAATGGCAATTATGCAATCGCTTATACTGCATACGATAGCCAAGAACCACGAAGATTTTTATTTATCTGCCTGCGATGTGGGCACCTTAATTGTTCAATTTGGCAGGTCTTACTGTCCCATTTAGTTTTTGCATCAATTTGTACAGTTGTACTGTCAATACTGGCTTTGCCACCGTACTTTACAGTGTCTAGTTGGAACAAAAATCCTGCTTCTTAGGTTTCCACTGACAGAGAAGGTATTCTGTATTCTTTTCTTTCTTCTCATAGTTCTAGCTTTCGCAGAAATCATAGTGAAAGTCAGTTCGTTAACATATTGTTGTCCCGTTTCAAGTGTATTTCTTTTGCAAATGAATAAAGTGTGAGTGAGACCATCTATTGGCTCCACTGTAGAGTAATGTCAGTCACGTGAATAAGTTCAATTTATTATTGTGGCAACTTTTGCAAGCGCCTTTGATATGGGATACGCCTTCAGAGATAAGTTTCATTTCTAGATGAATTGTAAAGAAGACAAATTTTCGAATTTAAATCGATTGTAAACCACATGCGATCCAGGAGCATCCAATACTTCCCACAACAGTCACTGTTTGTTTAAGATTTGAGGCTTCCTTTGAACAGGACGTTGACCAATAATTACCAACTTCTTTTGGTTTAAATTGGCTGATCTATATGCCAGCAGGATGATCTAGCTGATCGCCGTAGTCTAGTAAATAGTGTGTTGGCTTATTAGACGAAAGGCCAGGGTTCGAAATAAATAAAATTGCCATGAAAAGTTTTCCAAAAAAATTTGTCGTTCGGAGTCGACTTTAAACTGTAGTTCCCACCACTCATATATAAAAATTAACACACACTACATAAGTGGTGTGAGAAGCTAGGCCGTAATCCTGACTGAAGGGTTGTAATGGCCAATTATGTTATGTATGTAGATGCCAGCAACATATAATTTCAACAGAATGTGAGTACTTGTCGCACAAGTTATGTCTCAATTTGAGAGTGTGGTTAGCTCAAGTGGAGCTAAAGTGAACGGGCCATCAAAATCGTACAACGCGACTTAAGTTGCAGGTGTATCCGTATAAGCCACAAGCCACAGCAATGAATATAAACGAAGCTATTTGTCAAATTCCATCTAATACATGTGCCAGAGTCAGGCAAAATTGGACGTATCTAACGTGCCTGGCCCAGAGAAGCCGTGACAGACACGTGAGCAATGGCATCAACAGATCTTTTAAACAAACAAAGAGTTTCACATATTTTTTTATTTAAATTAAAAGATAGGAAGCTCTTAATGAAGGAACCAATAGTATCTCTTTTGAAATAAATCTTTTTGCCAATTTTTTACATACGTTTGGTCATCCCTGTAACACTTAAACTCACTTTTAGTTTAAAGAGAAACTGAAAATGAAACGCCATATATTTAAGCATGCATGCAATCAGTCGGACAAACAAACAGACAGTTGTACAATATACATACATACATACATATGCATGAAATATATTTTTGTTTTTTTTTTTTGCAAGACTTGATTGCATTTAAAAATAAAATTCCTAAATGTGTCGTTTGCTTGCAGAAATTGTGTCTGCTGTCAGTAGAATATATTACAGGTTTCTTACCTGTTTCCTCTACGCTCTGCCTCTTGCACCCTTACGCTTTAGTTAAATTTTGTTTATTCCGATTAAACAGATTTTTTGGTATTCACATTCTACATCAATGCCATCGAATATGACAATAATTTCGTATGCAGTGCAGTTGAATATCTCAACTCAACTCAACTCAACTCAAAAAGACTGCCTGCCTTTTATTTTGTTGCTTGCTACTGATAAGCATCTGAAAATTGTAGTTTGTCTCCTTATGTCTGACTATTTTTATATCATATTAGTTGCATGATTTCCACTTGTTACCACCATCATTCTACTGGCAACGTATGCCACTTCATATTGAGGCACAAGCTGAGTATCTTTAAGTATCGTTACGACGTTTAAGTGTTCCATCAGAAACAAGAATTCTTTTTTTTTCGATTTGCATTTCATCTTTTGATTTTTGTTAGTTTCGAATTGGTTTCTATAATATTCCCTAAATAAACATTACGAATGTTGTTGCCATTTTATGAATATGAGCATATTTTACATCTTATTTATGGCACATCATAAAAATTTCGACAATTTTGTTGTTTTTTTTTAATTCTTCACTATCATAAGCAGAAACACGTTTTTTTTTTTTTGTTGTATTCTTGAAAATCGAAATCTGAGTGTAAGAGAAATAGAATTTTGGCATGACTGCTGTTGGCGTCAGGTAAGAGCATACATAAGTTTAGAACGCTAATATCCAAATGAAGTCAGAGGTGTGGTTTATATTATGTTCTCTTGGAAATTTATCATGTCCCCTATAGATTCTGAAAATGTAAAGATAACAAGATCGTAAGATGTTGTAACGATTTGTTAAAGACATTATGAGCCAAGAGTCGCCGTAGTAGTAGTATGTTGGCTTATTAGGCACGTGGCTCTGGTTAAAACCCCAGGACAGAAATCTCGAACAAAACTTTGAAAAAAAAAATCCCAAGAATCTGTCGTTTTGAAATCGCCAATAAACTGTAAGCCTAGCCACTTTAGGATAAAATTAGCAATATTAGTTGGGTAAGAGAAGCTAGGTCTAGTGACCATTTCAGTAAGGTTTTCTACTATTATAGAACATATTCCTGAATTCCAATCGAATATATTGGCTTCCAGGAATAGTGAGGGATAAGAAAACTAGTCCTTCATTATACATTATAATTTCTGCAAAGGAGTCTAATGCTTGGTTAATAGTCTAACTATTTATTCAATGGCTGATAGAAAGAGGGCACGCTATAAATCCCGGCAAAACTCATGCTCACGTAGTCTTCTCTTCATCATTTTTTTTAACGGTACTACGAAAGAACAATTTTCTTACATATTTTCTGTACTACCAAATACATATTTTAGATTTTAGAATCTAACAAATTACCTGCTTTGGTACCAGGCGAAATTGTAGGTCTTAAACGATCGAAATATGATAGGCAATAATATGTAGGTAGGTAGGTAGAAGTCGCTGTCGCTCGGTGGAGTCATGAGCGGACACACTTAGGCCGCACACAGGGCCCATTGCGATACCACAGTTACATATTTTCCCCTAGTCCAGGAACCACTCGAGCTTCAGACTGCCAATATCCATACATGACAGTTCATCCAGATCTTCCATATAGTAGGCACCCAGATGCCTCTTTCTTCTCCGACCAATGCCGGGCATGTGCACAGTAGATGAAGAACAGTTTCATCCTTTTTTTCATCAACAGTTTCATCCTTTTTTTTCATCTCCACTACTTCTGTAGAAATCGTTAGCAAGGTGTCCAAGACCATGCATGCGTTCCTATAATGTTATACCTCGTAATAACCCCGATAACAGTACTAAGCTTACATCTTTGGAGTTTAAGCAGAGCTGTTGAGCGCCTCTTATCCAGCTTTGGCCAGATTTTCTGCGCCGTTCTGCCCGTATCCGAAGCCGCCCACCTACTGTTGACAAGGTTTACAATTGCATCGTCAATTATAAGCTTGCAGGTACCCAGAAGGATCCCCAGTGTTGAGAAGTGTAGTCAATAATAAAGCGACTTGTTTTACTGAGCACCCTATACCCCTGGTATGTTCCCTATAAGATAATAAGTGGTCTATAGCTGAATATATGAGGGAATTACTGTACGAAAGTAATGTGCCTGTTTGGGACTAAGCAAGCAACGAGCAAACAAGACATAGCACCGGTCATCATATCGTACGATGAATGTATGACACACGAACTACTTAAACCCAATCTTAAAGGAAAAACTCGAGCGTTTCAAATACCTATTGCCGAAATTGTGGGTCTGCTGGAGACGTAGATTTTTCTTACGTTAGATTTCAGTTATTTGGCTTTTCATTTCTGAATAGCTTAACGGAGCTATCATCTCTTGATATCACGGCTATAGCTTCATTCATAAAACTTTCAGGACAGTTTCCACCTTAGGGAATTCGTACTTTTATTAAAGTCTTCCATGAGTTCGATGGAAATTGGTCATAAGTACCACTCTCAAACAAACCAAGATGTGAAAAATATTTCTTCGCTGACTGCCTCTCAGCAGATTTCTGGCAATAACTCAGAGAATAAAATAAAATTGCCATGAAAAGTTTCTCAAAAACCTGTCGTTCGGAGTCGACTTTAAACTGTAGGTTCCGCCACTCATGTATAAAATTAACACACACAACAGAAGTGGTGTGAGAAGTTAGGCCGTAATCCTGGCTGAAGAGTTGTAATGGCCAATTATGTATGTATGTACCACTCTAATCTACCTACCTACCTATATATGACACATGAGAATGTATGATAAGGAGAACAAAACAAACATGAAAAATACAAGAACAATACGGCAAAGTTGCCAGACATATAGATAAGGCTGTATAAATGGAACGAAGAACAATTTCCGCATGCTGGACGAGGATTATTTGAAGAATGATTGAATTTTTTTAATTTTAAAAATTACAAATTCACTAATGTTTTCCGTTGACACTTAAATAACAAACAAAAAACAAATTTTTTTTCATTTAAAAATTGTAAATCATTTTAAATAATTTCTGTAGAAGATAA
This sequence comes from Sarcophaga bullata, assembly GCA_005959815.1. Lineage (NCBI taxonomy): Eukaryota > Metazoa > Arthropoda > Insecta > Diptera > Sarcophagidae > Sarcophaga > Sarcophaga bullata. Next base: position 226,461 of record QOCX01000270.1, read on the forward strand.
AAAGAAAATTTCGATGTTCTTCGAAATTAAACTGTTTGAATAATTTATCACTGTTTGTTCTAGCTATTCAGATTAAATGCTTCTTAATGTATATTTTGATTTATTCATTCACACAATATTACCCCTATGGCAACAACAGCACTGATTTAATATTACAAACACTCAGCAAAAACAAAACCCTTTATTGTATACGATGTAATAATCAACAACAACAAATACCAAAATACCAACACTATTGAATTTATCTGCTATTCCCTACTAATAAACGTGTGTCTATTTTCGACAAACCCAAAACTGTCTGTCTGTTTGTCTATTTGTTGCGATAGGATGTCTGTCTGGCGGTTGTAAATATCCATAAATACTTATGTATTGTAAAAACACTTGGTGTCCTCAACCAAAAACACAGGAAAAGAGACAAAAAAAAAAGAAAAAAACAAACGAAAACAATTTTAAAACCTCACTAGAAAGGATGGAAGCTATTTTAGAATAATTTTCCTATCTTTCTACAGGTTTCAGGTTATGGCATATGTATGTATTGTTAGTTTATGGTATATTTTATATGCTTATATAGTTGTACCATTGTATATACGTATATATATGTATACATATGTTATGTATTTGTTATTGTTGTATCAATAAAATATAAATTTTTAATGTTTTTCTCGTAGAAACGTTGTAATTTATGTTTTCAAATTGATTTCTATGTATATGGCCTGTCATTGTGGTTTTCTTTCTCCCTCTCTCTCTCTTTCTCTATACACATATAAAGTACATGTACAATGTATGTATATGTCCGTGTAGAATTTGTATGCTTTTATGCTTTGTTATTGTATTATATTTTTACCTTTATTTCAATATTATTACACAATAACAAATTGCGCAATACTTCTTTAACTCTCATCTAACGACCATGGTTGCTGTGTAACACAGGTCCTTTGTGGTATAATACATGCTAACGTACTGGTTATTGCTTTCAATTAGCATTGAAAATTTACACATGCTCCCATATTCGATATTTACACTAGGGATACAATCAAAATTAGCACCCATTATTATCATAAGAACGGCATTTATTTGTGTCACATTTTCAACTTCTGCAAGCACATGTTCAATTCGCCTTATGGCGTATAATTTGTGTGTAACCAATAACGCACTGTCTTGGAATTATGACTGCGTTCTATGATATACAGATTGTGGAAATTCCTAGAAATATGATCAGAGCCAACAAATTGAGTGGTTTTAGGAGGATATGAAAGCGGCATGGCATCCTTCTTCCATCTTTTATGCATGACTCAATAAAAGAACAGTTTAGTACTCGGGATATCCAAACTGACTTTCTAAATTCAGTCGAATTGGTTTCCTGCATACTAAGGTAGTTCGAAATTCCGTAGAGAAACCACAGACATGGCATCCTTTTTCCATCTTTTACGGATGACTCAATAACAGAACAGTTTAGTACTCGGGATATCCAAACGGACTTTCTACATTCAGTGGAATTGGTTTCCTGTATATTAAAGCAGTTTGAAATTCCGTAGAAAGCCACAGATGTTCTGACGTTATCTCGCGTCAACAAAGTCCCCGTAGTCTGGTAGGTAGTGTATTGGCTTATTAGATGTGAGACCACGGTTCAAACCCTAGATCAGACTTCTCCAACAACTGAGTATGAAAAAAACATTTCTTCGGCGACTTCCTCGCAGTGGATTTCTGGCAAAGAAAAGTTTATGAATACTCTGTCGTCTCGCTACTCCAGTATAAAAGTAACACAAGGAAGCTGGGTCGTAATATTAACGGAAGGAAGAAGTATCTATGCATGTAAGGTAGTTCGAAATTCCGTAGAGAAACTTTAGATGTACTGTACTAGCGAAGTCGCCGTAGTCTAGTAAGTAGTGTGTTGGCTTATTAGACGAAAGGCCACGTTTCAAATACCCGGTCAGACATCAAAAACGAAATATGAAAAAAAGTTCCTCAAAAAATCTGTGCGTCGGAAGGTCGGACTTTAGAACTGTTGAGGTCGCTCCCACTCATGTATAAATTAGACAGCACAACATAAGTGGGTGAGGCCGTAATCCTGACTGAAGGGTTGTAATGGCCAATTATGTATGTATGTATGTATGTACTAGCGATTTTAGGACATCATTCTCTCATGTCAAGGTGATGTTAACCGGTCATCAGAATCGTACGATATGAACCCGCCTTAAAGCCAACATATCCCATGTGATCCGTCAAATTTAATCTGATTTCTGTGTAAGAGTAGTGCAAAATTAGACATTTAGAATGCTCATCAGCCAGAGAAGCTGGGACTTAAATTTGAACAAGAATTTATTGTACACGAAACGTGTGTATCTTACACTCATACATACATATACAATTGGTCATTGCAACACTTTTGTCAGGTTTACGACATAGTTTTTCACACCACTTATGTTGTGTGTGTTACGTTTATATATGAGTGTGCAGGACCTCCAGTTTGATTTTGACTTCGAACGACAGATTTTTTGAGAAACTTTTCGTGGCAATTTTATTCATTCTCGGAATTTCTTTTGTCAGAAATCTGCTGAGAGGAAGTCTCCGAAGAAATATTTTTTCATGTTTCGTGTTGTTGGAAGTATCTGACACGGGGCTTGAACCGTGGCCTCACGTCTAGTAAGCCAACACACTACCTACTAGATTACTCACCACTTTGTTTATTTTCAATTGAAATACTGAAAGCCTTTAATGAACGAAACGATAACCACTATCAAATTCTGTTACTGCTACTGCTTGAAAAGAAAACCGAATTTTTTTTTTTAATTTTAAATTTCTATTTTTCCCGGATCTTGTTAAAATGATCGTTTAATGAGGCTTCCTTTATTAAGACATTTTTAATACTTTGCAAGTGAAACTATAAATAAATTCGCAACCATAACTGTCAAGGTCAAAATGCAATAATAATGCTGTCGGCATTTAATTACCATTGAAATTAATTACAATACATACGTATTCACAAATACAATTACAATACAGTTGATAGGACATCTATAAATGCCAATGTTTCTTAACAGCAATTAAAGGTTAGAATATCTTTTTATTTCTCTTATATCGTATAATTAAATTTTATTATCGTCTATTTTTGAATATCGTATGTTCTTAATACCATAGCAGGGCTATCATTTATTTGCACATAAATTTTGCGTCAAATTTCAAAAAGCCCTGAAATTTAGTATTTAAGACTTAATTGCTTGTGTATTCATTATCATACGCGTAAAATTTTAATGGAATTGTTATTTTTTCCTTCTTCTTCTTCTTATTAAATTTCAAGATAATTACTAAAGTCCTTGGTGTCTAACTAACAAGTTATAAAATTCCTAAATCTGTAGTACAGGTATTTAATACACGAATGTGTGGAAATAAAATTACTTGAAGTACTAAAACGCTGTTGGTTATTAATCTGACCATAGGTTTAATTGTAAATAAAAAGTTGCAATATAAACTGCAAGCAATCAGGGAAGGGTAGAAGCAACGGGGGTCTTATAACAATTTCGATTATTCAAATGTAAATAAAATATAATACCTTTTCATTGTGTTTGTGGTGTGTGGGAAAGTGTCTGCCACAGGTCAAGACATCGACACGACATTTTATTTTTGGACTTTTTCTCTATGCAGGCTTCTGGCAAAACTCTAAGCGTAAATAAAATTGCCATGCAAATGTTTCCCAATAATCTGTCATGCGGAATCGACTTTAAAATGTAAGCCTAGCCACTTTAGGATAAATAACAATATTAGTAGTAAGAGAAGCTAGATCTAATAACCAATTCAGTAAGGTTTTCTACAATTATCGAACATATTTCTAAATTCCTATCGAATATATTGCATCTAGAAGCAGTGGTTACATTATACCTTACATTCTCAAAGAAGTCTAATGCTTGATTAATAGTCCTAACTATTTGGTCAAGTTGTAAATCCGGCAGAAGTCATGCTCTTTACGTGAAAGTATAGAATACGTTCACCTCGGACATATTATCTTAAATAATTCTGCTAATGCTTAGAAAATAAGTCAAACCTTTGCACCCGAAACCATTTTTTAGTATGGGTATTCAGCTACCCGATAGTAATTTTAATAAAAAATTATTTTGATTTTGCTTATCAATAGTTTATTCACTTAGGTTAGATTAGGTTAGGTTACAGTGGAAGCTTTGACACCAAAAGCTGCACTGTGATCCAGATGAATTTACGACCAAGTCCAAGTACTGGTTGGTGCGCTTCTGTCCATTGAGGGCCAAGTGAGTCTAGCGGTGGAGCAGGACCCATTATAGGTTTGGCGTCTCGAAAGAACTTTCGGGCAATGGCCAGTTTGAAAGAGGTAAAGTGCATTCATATCGATTGAAGAGGATTCTTAGCCCTGGCGAGTTCGTCGAAATTAGAATGTTACTAACTGAACACAAAAAATTACTAACAATTTACGTGTTCAGGCTGAGGAAATCTCAGGATCTCAGTACCCACCATCTGATATTCCGAACTAATCCCAAACACATATTATCATAAATTCTAATGGCGCCTCTCAGGCGCCTTTCGAGTGCAAAGGGTTAAACTTTAAGCAATACGTTGAAAATAGGATAGAAAAACCTATTTCCAGTATTTAGAGCTCATCTTCGAGTATATGTACCGCTGTAGTTCGCTTAATATTGTAAATAAAATCCCGCTTAGTACACTGCAGTTTCCTTCCATGAACACATTTGCAGTACGCTGAGAGATGGGTTGGGGACCTTTGGTCCCGGCAGAAGGAATGGTTTTTCAATTTTACAGGCAAGAATTGAAACGTCAGGAAGTGTTTGTTTTAGAAATATTACACTGAGCATGAAGGAGACAGAAATTCTTGCTACCAAGGTGTAAATAGATTGATCAAGACCAGCTGCCGCTTCTACGATTTCGTAAATTTTTATTTGAACTGCGAAGTACAAAAATCTTTGATCTAAGAGAGAACAAATGTAGTCGTTGTATTAGAAGTGAGGCCGCGGTTCAAACCCAAGCATTAAATATTTTTCGCTGACAGCCTCTCAGCAAATTTCTAGCAAAAAAAACTCTGAAAATAAAATAAAATTGCCATGAAAAAGTTTTTAAAAAATCTGTCTTTCGGTGTCCATTTTAAACTGTAGATCTCGTTATGTATGTATGTAAGCAGAACAGCTGTCATCAGTTAACTCTCGGCTGTCACTTTAATATACGGATCATACAGGCCCGGATTAAAGTGCAGATAGGAGAATGTAAGTGCATACATATGCGTTAGCAATGGCTGGTGTTACCTTGTGAATAGCCTTCTATTGCAAGTTGACTTACTGATTCTCTGAGAATTTTAAATAGAAGTGTTATGATCGTATTTGTGCCTGTGATTACGAACATTTTTTCATGCACTGCATAGTCATAGAGATGTATGACTGCAACTGCCCTTTGCAAAAGAGTTTTGATTACTTAAATGAGGCATTTTCTCGCCGATTTTTGTGATTTTTTTTTCTTTTTTTTTTTCACAAAAACTATACAAGAAACATGAACCTTTTCTTTTGAAACGTTTCTGTCAATATAGTACAGTGCTTTGATTATTCTTTTGTGACAGATGATGCTGATGTGTTTATAGGCCATGGTAACGCTCTAGCTCTAGCAGAACTATCTTCACCGTTTATTCTTTCAGCCAGCTCACGCATCATTAACCGAAAGTCACTGCATATAATTGTGAAAAAGTTTTTTAAAATCATTTCTGTCGTGAATCTTTAATTTATTTTCATTATGGTGCTTGTGCTAGAAGTTCGAGTAGACCGTAAAACTTTATATTTAAAATGGAACAAAAACTTGAATAAAAAGCCTCTAATTCAGCTTAATATCAGCTGAACTAGGATCTTTCAAATGTAAGTTTTAATTACAAGTCCCTTGTGATAATTTATGTCACAAAAAAGGACCAATTTGCCGCTAAATTCTAAAGTGATTCTCTTGATAGTATTGCCTTTATATATACTTCGGCTCGTCCATGTGTGCCGAAAGTCCTAGAATCAGATTAAATCCTTTAAAATTAGGAAAAAGATATTTTACTCCATATGCCTTGTGACGTAGTCTAGTAGATTGTGTGATATGTGGCTTATTAGACGTGAGGTCGTGATTCCAATTCCAGAGCAGACAGAACAAAATAATGAAAAATAAATCTACGGCGTCTTCCTCTCAGCAAATTTTTGGCAAAAACTCGGAGAGTAAATAAAATTGCCATAAAAGACTCGACCTCAAACTGTAGCTCCCACTACTCACGTATAAAATTAATACACACAACCGAAGTAGTGTAAGAAGCTATTTATCCCGTCATCCTTACTGAAAGGCTGCAATGACTAATTATGAATGTATGTATGTATGTATGTATGACCTGCAAAAGGGGAACTAATTTCCCACAAGTATTCTGAATGTGATATTTTTCTACATAAACTAGCTGTACCATACAGCCAGTTAGTCATTTTAGTAATGGAATGTAGATGTAAGAGGGCTTTAGCCTTCTAATCTTCGCTTATCACTGCTAGACGATCTGTTAAGATAACAATCTTTATTACAACCAAGACAAAAATGATAACGACAGACAGGATCATATCCGTTTTAAAGACTTTGCTGAAAACTAAAGTAACGTAACCTTTGATGATGACAGGTAGTAAACCAATTGTAACTGATAATGGCATAATTAAATCGTATAAAATTCAATTACAGACCTATCATATCACTATCACTTTAACTTGAGTTATCTGTTCATGCAATAATAATTCAAAGAGCAAATAAATAATAACTTACTGCCAGAAAAAACTGTCCACGAAATAAAAATGTTATCTAACGTAAGAGATCTAATAATAGATTGTGTATGCCTTTTTGGTGGTGTTGGATAAATAAATGAAAATAAAATAACGATTCCTTTGAGAATAAAACATTTTATCTGGCAATTAGCTAACGAGATGCATCTCAATTAGTAGTTATTTTAGATACTTAATCACACAAATGCTATAAAAGACAGAAAAAAGATTTCCAATACAAATCTACAGTCAAATTAAAATGAAAAACTTGAAATTTTCTTGAAAACAAATATCCAGGCATACATATATGCAGATGGCATGTGTATTACATGAGAGAGAGAGAGAGAGAGAGAGAAAGAAAGAAAGAAATTTTTAGTTCAGTTACTTGAGATACATTTCTAGTGATTGTACACATGTATCCTTAAGTATTGTATGACTGCAGTATCAGCTACCACTTTATATGGCATCTGAGACATTACAACAACAACAGCAACTAAAACAAAAACTTTATAGTTGTAGAAACAAGCAACAATATGACCCGCTGCAAATGTCTATGCAATGTCTGTAAATGGTTAAGATTTTATCATCTTAATCATGCAAGGTGAACACATTAATTTACACAAGAGAGGTGTGTTAATGGTGTTTTGAAAGTAAAGAATCAAAAATAATATTTTCATTAGAAAAGAAGTAGAAAGAAAAGAAACAAAAATACACAGGAAAAAAACGGAATGCATAGATAGAGCCCATACAACTGTTGAAGCGAGTAAATGATACAGATGATGCGGATGATGATGGCATTATGAAGTATTAAAAATTTCAACATATTTAAAGCATAAAACACGTTTTCTGTAATACATACCATACCATACATACATACATGCATTGATACAAGCATTAAAGCAGAAAACTTAATGCTGTTCCATGTTTAGTTGCTGTCATCCGACATCAGTGTGGCGTTTTTAAAAGTCATTTCAACATGTTTTACGATCATCACGATGATAATGATGATGATGATGATGATGGTATTAAAAAAATCTTCCAATGATTTTTATTTAAATTAATAATTTTCTTTTAATTTTCTTCTATTTTATGAATTTTATCGTCATTCATACGGTTATTAAAAATGGTGTGTAATTAGCCATAATGCCTTATGAAACTGATCAGTGATGGCAGAGATTTAAAGATTATGATGGGAATTGAATTCCTATAAGAAACTGGATTGTATGTTCAATTAATACATGAAAGTATTGCTACAATCGTCCGAAACTTGATAAGAAAGTTACTAAATTTGCCATTTTTCGTTTAAAATTGATTTTTAAAAATTCCCCATAACACAAGCACTTTTAAAATTGCTTGCAGCACAATAATTATAAGCATTGTATCGAAATGCCGCAGCATGTCATTCAGTGTATCTATCCATCTATCGAATTTAGCATTCCTTTCTGTCATAAAATTCAATATATTACCAGCACTGAAGGTAAATGAATCGATTTACGCTTGAGCAGTGTTGGAATTTGTTTGAAATTTATTTCCAAAACAAGGAAATTTCATCAGATGAGAAGGACCCACTGCTCTCGGTAGGATCAAATTTATTGCTAAAGTCCTTGAAACTGGTTTCATAGTTCATGAGCCAAGATTTGATCGTCTTCGTACAGTGTGTATACCAGAAAATATCAAATCTGTGGCTGAGAGTGTGTGTGTGAAAGTCCATCAACATCAACTCGTCATTGTTCTCATGAGCTGAAAATCTCAAGCAACAGTTTACGTCGCTGTAGAGTAGCAGTTAGTGTGTTGGCTTATTAGACGATAGGCCAGAGTATGAATCTCCGGTCTGACATCAAAAACTAAAATATGAAAAAATATTTCTTCGGCGACTTGCTCTCAGCAGATTTCTGGCAAAAAACTCTGAGAATAAACTAAAATTTCCATGAAAAGTTTCTCAAAAAAAAAACTTGTCGTTCGGAGTCGACTTTAAACTGTAGGTCCCGTTACTCATGTATAAAATGAACACACGCAATATAATTGGCGTGAGAAGCTAGGCCACAGTCCTGACTGAGGGATTGTAATGGCCAATTATGTATGTATGTAGTTTACATCGAATTTCGCAAAAAGATCTCGGCAAGACGCCTTACAAAGTTCAATTCGTTCAAGAGTTGAAGCCTCATGACCATCCGAAAACCTGTACGTGGTTTTACACAAGCCGGTGTATTGGCTTCGAGTTATTGTTTGGTGTGGCTGGTGACTTTGGAAATGTCTACGACCTAACCATTACGATTGTTTTATACTCGCTCTTCATGGTATTGATGTGAACGATGTTTGGTTGCAACAGTATGGTGCCACTTGCCATCCTGCACATGCCACAATCGATTTAGTACGTCAAACATTTGATGGCCGTTGCATTAGTCGAAATGGTGATGTCAATTAGCCATTAAGAAGCTCCAGTTTGACGTCGTTGAACTATTTTCTGTGGAACCCTGTTAAAGAAAAGTGCTATCACGACAAACCAGAGATAACTGAGCATTTGAAGACCAGCATTTGTAATGCCATGGCCGAGATACGACTCCATAGATTCGAAAAGTGCATGAGAATTGATCGAATCGTTTGAGTTACGGTGAGGCTAGCCACTGCAGCGGAAATATTTTAGTGACAACACTGTTCCTTTTCTTCCCTTTTTAATTATGTTTTGGCTCTATTGCCTATAAAACAATTGAAACGCATGCTGTTTGGCTAAGGCAGCAACTGCAAAATTAGTGCATAATTTTGATGGCTCTTAATACCGACATTTTTAGCAATCGTTTGTCATTGTAATACAATTAATACAGCTTATTAGTTCACTCCCTAAGTTTTCTTGTGACTACTAATTTATCTACGCTTCTGTTTGAAACTATGACTTCTAAGAAGATCTTTAAGCCATTTTATGACTACCAGTTGCATAAACTAAAAGTAGCTCAATTAATTCTTAGCTTTTAGAATTCCAATCAATGTAACCACTTACTGGCATAGATTTCTTTTTCTCTTCTACACTTCACTTCACTTATCTTTTACGGGGAATTGGTTTAAAAACAAAAAAAAAAAGTGGATACTAGAGTGAAACAACAACAATGACGAAAAAAAAAATTGCATCATTAGCATAAAACACTTGCAATTTGTTGAAGCCTTGCAGCTATAATACGGCACCTAGTAGTAGTATTTAATGAATCGTTTGCAAAGACAGACTTCATCATCAATATAACAATTTACGAGAGACAATATATTGCAAGGGGGGGAAAAAAATTGTTTTTATTTTATGTCTTCTGTTTTAGGCCGTTTTATTGTTGTGTACAAGAACACGTAGGAAATAGGTGTGAACACCATAATTTGCATTATAATACACATACATAGACGTTGTAGATTTTACAAAAGAAGAAAGGATATTTTAGATCAGTCTTTGCCGCCATAAAGTCAAAGATAAATGTGATCAGTGAACAGATTTTTATTAAATCAGTGGCATTGACTTTAAAACAATACTCTGTGGCGTTGCTGTTACCGTTGCGGTTGCCGTTGCCGTTGCCGTCGCTATTGCCGTTAATGCAATATTATATGGTGGTAATTTATGATATAAAAATTAAAAATTTATTAAAAAATAATTGAGTTATATTTCAGAAAATTATGTTATGCCAACACGATTTTGCACTTTGCCATCATATCAGCGGCATAATTATGCGCAAAAGAAATACAAAAGCGAACTCTTTAAAAAAAAAGAAAAAAAACCATTAAAACCATCTAAGTGATGGCAATTCCTATGATAAAGAAATATTTCAACTAGTTTTTCTCAACTCCAAAAACTTAACTGTTGACTACCTGTCAAATGAAGTTTTTTTTGTTTTTTTGTTCACTCCACTTGCTAGCTGTTTTGATGGTGTTTGCATGAAACAACGTCCACGAAAAGAAATGAGAAAAACTGTTGGTACTTGCAGATACAGATTTACCTCATTGTTATGCTGTACGGATCATCACTATTTTAACACTTTAAGAAAAAGTCAATCAACAAACATTTGCCTTCAAGTTGTTGTCTGTTAAGATGGTTTTGCTGAATGGTCTATTGCAGTAGGATGATGGACAATTAGTTAAACTGTATTGTGGTTGCTTTCTTTTTTTTTTTCTTTTTTCTTTTCAACCACTTTAAAGTCTTTTAACAATTTAATTGCATTAATAAATCAAAGTTTTAATACAAGTTCACTTGCATAATAAACTATGCCAGAAACTGCACTAGAAAAAAAGCCACGCTGCAACTTTGAATGGGGAGGTGGAGGGGTTGGAAGTAATAAAGAGTGAATTGTGTTAATTAAGTGAAAATAGTTTTACATAAAAAAAAAACAAAAATTGTAATTACGTTGACTTTATTATCAAGCAAACATTTTAAAATATTTTAATCAACATAAACTAGGCTTTTTCGCTGTTTTCCAAGTATCAGCCATAGATTATACATAAAAATTTGATTCAATCTATCATATACATACATACATACATAAATAACTGATCATTACCATCCTTCAGTTAATATTACGACCTAGCTTCTTACACCACTCATGTTGTATGTAAAAGTTTTATCCATAAGTGGCGGGTCCTACAGTTGAAAGTCAACTCCGATTGACAGATTTTTGAAAAACTTTGCATGACAATTTTTTTTACATTCAGAGTATTTGCCACAAAATCTGCTGATAGGCAGTACATCTGTGGTTTCTCTATGGAATTGCGAACTACCATACATAATTCACACACATTCTAACATCACACACAACTTATGTTGCGTTACTTTTATACTTGAGTGGCGGGATGATAGATTTCTCAGACGCCTTTTCATTGCAATTTTATTTACTCTCGGAGTTTTTATTGCCAGAGATCTGTTGGGAGGAAGTAGCCAAAGAAATATTTGTTCATACTTAATTTTGTTGGAGATGTCTGACTTGGGGTTTAAAGCCTTACCTCACGTCTTATAAGCCAACACATTTCCTAATAGCTTATGGAGGCTACAAAACTGAAATTTCAAATACGAAACGAGCTTTTTTAAGACAGAAAGGTGCTGTTTTAGATGACAAAGTTTCGAGGTTAAGGGTCAGTAATCGTGTTGAAGTTGTTGAAGTTGTTGAGATTGTTTTGGAAAATCACCATGGACGCCTATAAGCAACTATGTGAGCTTGCTGAATGGCCTCTGGAGAAGTTGGCAATCGAACCTAATTTTCATCCAAAAATCAACTATGAGGGCTATTCCAGATGTAATGGGTACGTGAACAACTAAAATTGTGGAAAAATTAATTTCAGCTATGAGGCCTATTCCAGAATTAACGGGAATGTAAACAAATAAAATTGTTGAAGATTGGGAAGATACCAATACATTTGAGAATCAAGTGGTATGGATTCGAGGTCGCCAATTTCCTTTGACAACAATTCTGGACAGGCCAGTACTGTCAAATAGCCTACAGGTTACTATGTGCTATACAGCTCATGCCATATTGGATATTGTGAAGGAATGACTTGAGGCCATGATTGTCTGACCAGGAACAGATGTTAAATTTTATTCAAATGGGATTCTCGGTAGTTACAGGCGCGTATGGTAATAAACCACAAACAACTGGGGTCTTAAGGCCAACATAATCCACGTCGTCGGTCTAATTCAATTCGATTTTTGCACCGGACTCATGGAAAGTTTAACATTTCGGATGCAGTTCATATGGAGAAGACGTATAACACAGTTGGTTATTCAAGCGAAGAAGAATTTCGATTATATTTCACATACATTTTGTTTTATTTAAAAGCTTAACATAGAAAGCCTTTAAAAAAAGACTTACACTTTGAATAACTAATGCTTATTAGGATGCCTTGTACAGTCTACAATCATTTCTCTTTCATTGCTTTTGTACATCAAAAGCTTCTGTTGAAATTGAATTTTCCATTTCTCTTCCATTCAGCAACAAATCAATGCAACAAACAAACTATCATACTGTTGAACATATCATACAAGGATTTTAAAATCAGAATTTTTAGAATTACCGAATCTGTCTACCAAACTAGTACTTGAGGTATTGAAATTGAAGTTTCGCTAGTTTTTAATGTGGATACATGTGACAGCTAATGTGCAACACACAGCCATTGGTAAAGCAACTTTCCACAAAAGACGCTACGAAATTGTACCACACGTAAGTATATTTGTAGCTATCGTCCTGTGCCGATAGCAACTAAAGAGCTAGGAGCAAAATTCTTAAGCTACAGCTGCTGCCTCCATTACCAAACTAGACTACCTTAGGGCAAACAACATTACAGTGGGATATCATATCATTACAAATAAATAGAGTCTTACTGATGACATTTGTCTGTCTATGTGTAAACTAAAAGTCTCAATGCCAATAATGAAGCAGAAAATTCATAGTATGCTGGGTCAGTGTTTACGTAATAGGGGCCTCTAAGATTCGACCATAAAAAACAAAAAAAAAAAAAAAGAGAGAGAGAAAAGCTTTCCTCACAGTCACCGTTAACTGCTGCCAAATAAGCGGATAACAATCTGGAGCATAAGCCAACATATTGAGACGCCGACAATGTCGACGTTATTATTCAATTGCAAGATATCCGGAATTCGATGAATTCTCCAAACTTGATTGCAATGTCATCTCCCTCACAATGGCTATGCTTACAGTTTATTCCGTTATGGGAAGACACTCGTAAAGACTACAGTTTCCATCAAACAACTTCTGCCGAGAGTGTGGTTCTGATGAAGAGGAGAAAACTGGTGTCTTGTCAGATGCATTCCTCGTCAGCTTAACGGATTTTAAATCCCTTGTCATCGAGGATATAACTTCGTTTATTAAGCTTTCAGGCAGATTTCCAGCACGGGTTAATCGCGCTTTAGTGTGCAACCCATGTACTGACCGATATCTTCGATTAGTTTAGCGGGATTCGGTCACAACGAGCAGCTCAAGAGAGTGGGCTTTATTGGACAAAGCTATGAATGAATTCTGCCACTTATGTAGCTTAACTATCTCATCGGACAGTGCTGTAAAGACATTAGATGTAGAATTAAAAATACCTGTTCGTCCTTTACAATATTTAACTATGAGAGGAGCTATCGCGTTCAAAGCAAAAATGTGAAATCCGCTAGTTTTTATGACTTCGATATTCAGTAGCTAGCCAATGATGTAATTAAACTTATTCTACAAGTACTATGCAAAAAATACCAATGGTGGTGGATATTTGGTGGTAGTGCTTAATCTCAAATGAAAAACTTACTTAACCAAGTAAAAAGCTAGAAGCTCAATTGGATAGACCAACCAATCCAATTGAACTTGATCTGTCATGCTGTGCTAAAACGGAATTTATCTTATATTTCTTCTTTATTCGTTAATACAAGCATTTAGTCAGGATTACAACCAAGCCTCCCACACCACACATGTTGAGTGTGTTAATTTCAGCCGAACGACAGATTTTTAAGAAATTTCTCATGGCAATTTCATTTACTTTCAGAGTTTTTGCCAGAAATCTGCTGAGAGTCAGTCGGCGAAGAAATATTTTTCTTATAACGGTTTGTTTGAGATGACTAAGCCAGGCTTTGAACCAAGGACTCACGTCCAATAAGCAAAGCTAGACTACGGTGACTTCTAAACGAAAATCGTCAAATATTTTAACGAACTTAGATTTTTTTAACTTCAAACAGCCAAAATTAGAGATTCCATGTTATTAGCATATTCCTAATGAAATGCAGTTTAAATATACATTATCTCTCTGTGATATGTTTTAAATAAAAAAGAGAAAATCAATGTTGTTTGGTTTTTATTAAAAAAACAGGTTAATTTTTCCAAATTGTTTTTAAAGTTCTTTAAAGGTGGAATATTTTTAACATAATCCAACAATAAACTCAACTATTTTATATGCAGCTTGCTGTAGATTGGAATTTAAAATCTCATCTAAATTAAGGTAGCCAACCACTTACACTTAAAGTCAGCAATAATAATCAGGTTTCCTTTACTAAAGCCATATCATCCATTTAAATGGCGTTGCTAAAATTGGAGGCAATCTTGGCGACGAGTTGCATTAATTAACACTTTGCTTTGGTGGTGGTAATTTTATGAATATGTTAACCTTGATGTGGAGTGTTTTTCAATTTTGTGGATAAATCAACAAAAATTTTTTTGTTTTCTTTTTTTTTAGTATAGGATGGATTACACTGAGCAAAAGAACTATTTTTGTATTTCTAGCTTAAAATCATAATTTTTCAATCTCATTGCCTTTCACTTGTATAGTGTCCGTAATTCTGTGCTATGTGGCAACATCAATATTGTTGATCAATCAAAATTGAAATAAAAATTCTTTATAATTTAAAGAAAGTATAGATCCTGTATCTACATCCGCAGTTCTTCTATTATTGAAGTCTGAAAAAAGAAACTGCCCTAAAAAATAATTATTACTTGAGTTATGACACCCTAGCAGCAAAAGAGCGATATGCTATCCAGTATATGCCGAAGAGAAACTTTTGTAAAACTTTTGCTTTAAGCAAGAAATTTAACGAAATTGTTTCCAAAAAGGGCGATCTTTTATCTGCAGTTTCATGTGAGTATTGAAGACATCCTACATTGCCTTGCCGCCAAGTGGACAATATCGATTGGGGTCACTAAAACTTCCCACGAATTTCTTAAAGTGTACGATCATAATGTCCTCCAATTGGTGTGATATTGTATTTTACAAAATTAAGCAGAATTAAAATCAACAGCAACAAAAAAAGGGCTCACGCCTAAATAATCAACAATCATAAATAAGTATCACACAGGCAATGGCAATGGCAACAGCAACACCAACGGCAACAAGATGCAACAAAGCAGTAAAAAGACTGTGTAAAAAGGAAGGAGTAAAGTGCTAAAATAAAATCAACATGAAGTGCAAAGAGTATACAAAAGAAATAAAAAAAAAATGAAGACACAGTGAGGTGCAAAATAACATACTCCCCCGGGTTTTGTTTTTTCTTTGCTTAACCAAAGACGGTATGGCGGTGTATGTTGTTTAAAATTTCACACCTTTAAGGTAGTGAAATAAGGCTCAACCCACATAGTTATCCTGGCAGACAAAACAATAATAACGACAGCAATAACAGCAACGACAATAACAACAACAACAACAACAACAACAACAACAATTGAAACAACCATAAGTGCCACAAAACTAAAAGAACATAAGCACCACTACTCTTAACATTGCATTATTATTGTATGTTGTAGATGCAGTGGATATGGTTGCAACAACAAGAGCAACAAAAACAAAAATAGGAAAAAAAAAGAAAGAAAATGAGAAAAGGAAAACTACAATACATAACAACATTATTGTATTTGCCGGGGTTTTCGTATTTCGTTGACTTATTTTTTTTTATTTTTCCTTTTCTTCCTCCTTTTTTTTTTTTTTTTTTTTGTTTTCATTATAATTCTTTTAAGTTTCTTTTGTTTATTGGTCTTTTACCATAAAATTATCGCCCATGAAAAATTGTGTTAACACCTCATCCTCAACAACAAACACATTAATTTGTACATTTCCAACTGCATGTCTGTCTCTCTCTCTTTTTTTTTTTTTTGTATCCGACCAACGTGTCCTTTTCTTTGCATTCTTTTGTTAGCAGTGCGGTGCACTCTTTAAATACATCAAGATCACTAAGTAGTAAAGTAAGTATTCAGAAAAGAAGATTCATTGTAATATACAACAGCGGCGTTCTAGATTCTAAAGAATTTCTGGAGTATTCGTATGTTGCTAAGGATGACCGAATACAATACACTGTACCTGCAACATTTTTAAAATTTTTCAGAGAAGCCCCTTATGTCACAAACTAAGAGCGGATAAGGAAAAAATCTCATTCGTTTTTATATCAACGAGCGATCAACCAGAATTTTTTTTATAAATATGGAAACTGTAAGGTAGATCTAGCAGATGATGGACTTGGACTACCTTCCGTTTAGATTGCCCAAATCTGTTCTATTTTTCCTGTTACTATACTCCATGGCATGTCAATTTCTATGTGTTCTAAGCATAACCAAAGTCCTGACCACTTTACATGAAAGTGGTACTCTTTGCAGCCTAAGAAACGCCTAGACGACTTATTCGTTCTGAATTGATTTGAAAATGAGTCCGAAGTGCCAGATTTTAAAATAATTGAGGTCAGTATACGATTTAAAAGTACTTTGTGTATCGTGGTAATATTTAAAAGCGCGTTATATCGGTATCGTAATGAATTCGACTCTTTTTTCTTAACTGGTCACTGCAGCCTTTCAGTCAGGAATAGCTTCTAACAACGGTTATGCTTTGCACATGCGTGGCAAGACCTACAGTGTAAAGTAGCTGTGCGAACAGCAAATATTTGAGAAATTTTTTCCTGCCAAATCACTGGAGATCGTTGAAGAAATATTTTGTTTTTGTTCGATATGTCTTGCCCTGCAGTATGAATCATGAATTGATTTTAAACTTATTTTGAATGCCTCAAATGTATCGTAATTGTCGAATTGGAACCTATGAATGGGGGAGACGATATAGGCTTTTGTTTATTTTCAAATTGTACCACAATAGCTGTGATATCCAACAGGCAAGCTGCATACCTTATGGCTTTGCACTTTCTGGACAATATAGTATGATCACCTAGTCATCAAAGAGTGATTGGACAAAGAGAAGCGCATAACTAAGATATAAGAAATCTACGAAATACCGCTCAGAAATCTGGTTAACGAACTGCATTAAAAATCAGGCTATGAAAGTGGTCGAAAATGTTACATAGACTCCTAAGGTATAATAATGCTGTAGGAAAAATTACAGTGATGCCATGATGCGATCTAATCAGAAGAAAACCATGAGTACGCTTGTTAACTGCCACAATTAAAAAGAAAGCAATCTACGAGCGACCTCGTAGTTTGGCAGTCAACGTGTTAAGACTAAGTGAGATCGAATGGCTGTACTCAGGGAACGCTCCGCTTTACATTTATATCTGAACCGTAGAGAATTTGGCAAGGATGTCGAAACAGTTATGTAGGCGCCATCATCTAGTAGGTAGTGTGTTGGCTTATTAAACGTGAGGACACAGTTCAAACCTTAGGTCAGAGTCTTCCTTTCAGTAGATTTTTGGCTAAAACTCTGACAATTAAATAATTGCCTTGAAAAAGTTTTTCAAAAATCTATCTTTTGGAGTCAACTTTATACTGTAGATTCCTCCACTCATGTACAAAAGCTTACACACACAA
Source organism: Sarcophaga bullata (assembly GCA_005959815.1). Classification (NCBI taxonomy): domain Eukaryota; kingdom Metazoa; phylum Arthropoda; class Insecta; order Diptera; family Sarcophagidae; genus Sarcophaga; species Sarcophaga bullata. The sequence goes on from QOCX01000270.1 coordinate 244,483, forward strand.
AATAAGTGGTGTGAGAAGCTAGGCCGTAGTCCTACCTAAAGAGTTGTAATGACTAATTATGTATGTATACATTGCTAGTAGCCTTGTAAGACATTCCTAATGATTACTGTCTATAAATTCATACTTTAATGATCAGATTCCATCAATGAAGAATTCTAATTTACTTCATACTTTAGTGTAGGGTGTCTTATTGCCATGGATATTCAGTTCATATATATTAAATTTCTTTTGTTATGTTAACATGACGCTGCGTTTTTCTTGTTATTGTTGTTTTATCTGTAAATTGTCTCTCTACTGAAAAAGGGCAACTTGTAATTAAGGCCATACGCCTGGTCTCTTAATATTGCTGCTAGAAGTACTAACATCTACTGTATGACTGTGAAAAGCGAGCACACAAATATATGGGAGTCTACAAGTTTGAATTTTTGTTTTTGATTTTGGGCTGTATAAGTTAGGCACCCATTTTGAATGGAAATTGATTGTGTTTATTAATAAAGTATGGAGGAAACATTAATTCACAACGAAGTAAATGGCGCAGGTGAAACCTAGGACACGTTCTTCCCACAGCTGAACCATAAAGGCCTTAAAAGCCAAATACTTTTGGAAAATTCGCCATGTAGTGAACACGAGCTCAATAATTCAATACATTCCCTTCCTAAAGAGAACTTTCCCAAATTGAACAATGTTCTATCAAAGCAGTGAGCAAGAAATTCTCGCTCAAAGTTCCTACCTTAAGTGGGTTTTAATCCTATTTCGGGTTTAAGTTTAACCGTCAAATAACAAAAGAAAACTCTTTTGAAGGAAAACCTAAAACTTTCAAATGATTGGTGACTGCAGATCCGCAAGAAGTATTCAAAAAGATGAGTAGAATCGAATCATAGTCATAATTTCTGATACTTGTACGCATTCATACTTCTTTTAATATCATGGAACCTCTATTCATATTCAAAGTTTGAAGTACGCATCATATTCATACTTAACAACAAGTATGTACTCTCCATGACTCAACATTTACAAAAATCACAAAATAAGTACAAATCGCGTACGAACACTATAATACTCACTAGAAAGTTGTGTGCTTGCTCTGCTTGCTGCTCTGTCCTTTGTGCTTATGTGTCTTTTTGCTTTGCCTGTAAATTTTGATTCGTGTCACTCGACGTATAAGTATTATAAGTATTTTTCTAAATTTATGAATCTGAATGAGTAGGCTTATGAATCCAACATATTTCGAATGGTAATGAGTTTGATGTCAACGTCGTAAGCATACTCATTGCAACCATGTATTATCATCAACGTTGTATGCGGACGAATGAATCAGAGTAATAAGGTTGCAATATTGTTGACTCACTTATATTCAAAATTTCATGAGTGCTTATGAGTAGTGAGAAAAGGATTCATTGCTGATCTCTGGTTCAAACAATGGATTAAAAATCTTGAACATAAAATTTCTTTCGGCATCTTCGCTTCAGCAGTTTCCTGGAAAAGCTCTAAGATTGAATGAATTTGCCTTGAGCTCTGGTGAAGTACTTTTGATATTTTCCGATAACCTGCATGTCGGTCTAACTTCCCTAGCTGATAACATGCACTTCCCTTTGGTTTACGGATCAAAACGAAAGATGTTCAAAGAGAATCAAGAAGACTACTCTTGGCTCACGACATACTAAAACGCAATTGTTGAAGAAATTCGAACTAGGCAAACAGCTGGTACCTCTAACACACTCGCATTTTGCAGTAAATATCTCGCGCAAATTTTTACTCCACACTGTGCAGAGCAAAATCTCAAAGTGTTTTCATTTATGAAGTACTTTGCGTTTAATGCAATTTGTTCGGTAATTTTGTTGCAAAAGATTTTTTCTTTTTTTACTTTTTACTTCATTGTAACGCTTGCCAGCTACTATTACTTCTTCGTTCATTTCTGTGTAGTTAAAATTCTGTTTATCAGAGTTAAGCGCCAATTACCCTTAAGGTATATTTCTTTTTTTCTTCCTTTATTTTCATTCTCAGGTTCATCCATCCAACAGTCGAGTCAAGTCCGTCTGACAATTTGTTTTGTTTTTTGTTTCTTTCGCCAATATTTTTGTCTTTATGCACGTGCAATTTTAAGGGTCTCGTTGACGTTTATCTTGCTATAGCTGTTTACATTGTCGTTCTTGTTGTTGTTGTTGTTATAATTCTTTTTTTTCTTACGTTTCTTTGTTTTTTATATTAAATTTCGGGTCCGGTCCAGTATACATACATACATACGTACTGTATGATTAATGATTTCTGCATATTAATTATGTATGCAATGGACAAACAAGCTTTTCTTGTTAAACAGAACAGAAGAGAAAAAAAATGGAAAGAA
>QOCX01000270.1:249106-259243 GCA_005959815.1 Sarcophaga bullata
ACGTCGATTATAAACTGTAGTGGAGGGGACCCACAACCACAACATATGTTGTGTGAGAAACTAGCGTTCATAATCTTGACTGAAGGGTTGTAATGACCAATGATGTATGTATTCTGAGCTACAACTTGCTACAACTTGGCAAATGAAATCAACTCCTATCGCTATTGCTCACAGTTATACAGATAAGTAGATATAAAAAGTTTCAAGTTGAGGAGGCTCACCATAGCCAATCCAAGATCTTGTGTTTCAGTTCACAAGTCAGCAAGTTGTGTGGTCGCTGTAAATGGTTGTCAAGCATATTTCTTACAACAACTTTCTAATTCGTATAAATCTGCACCTTGTACAAACTCTATATCTTCCTCTAGCCCACATCTCTACCTCATGTCTGCATTAGTATTTTCTCTAAAATATTGTTAATTCAAGCTTACAAAAGAAAGGACTATGAACAAAAAAGCTGTTGCATATCTCTCTCTAGCCTACTATTACTTCTTCGTTCATTTTTCCTGTGTAGCTTAAATTTCTGTTTCTTGCCATAAATCTGCTAAGAGGAAGTAACCGGAGAAATATATTTCTTCCTTCATTTTGTTGCAGATGTCTTGAGCAGTAGTTTGAACCAATACACTACCTAGTAGCCTGCGATGAATCCAAATAACTACTCATTAGATCATTTAAATCGTGTAAAATTTAAATGTGCTTAGAAAGTGTTGTCTGTCAGGTCTGATTGTCCTGCCATATGTTTCACAATGCGTTAATCGTGCTGCAGAAAACTCTACGGAAAAAATAATTTTGTTTGGACACAATTTTTTTTCGCACAACCTGGATAAATCCAGCTTCAGACAAACTATTCAATTTCGTAAATAGGCAATTTATAACAATATCTGATAGTAATGATGATAATACGCTACCCTGTAGAGTACCACAGTTTGTCGCTCTTGATAGCGACGATATTACTGTGGCCGATCAAACTTTAACATTGAAATTCTTCTGTAAAGCGTTAATGCAAGTAATTCATATCCAATGCAAGCAAAGATTGCAAGAATTTCAAAATATTTAAAGTTGCCCAGCCATTTACAGAATATACTGCACAAACTATAGTTTCGACAGCGTCCTTTTCATAATACACACATACATGTACATATGACTAGCATGCGTATGTAATCTAAAACCTTGAAATAAGCGCCATTTGTTGTGACAGTAACGAAGATGTATGGTTCAGAATCTTGCTGTTCAATGTTAACTGTTTATTTGAAACAAATTAACACAAATTGATATCAAAATATGCATTCAAATGGGTTTTAAATTATTTATGATACTCGTAGATATGAATTGTGATTTCTCCGGTGTTGTTGTATTAAACCATTTTGTTCTTTTAATGTCACATTAACAATATTTATGGTTTTTGGTTTTTACTGATGTTGGTTGGACGCTTGTCTTAATGAGTTTTTTGTTTTTTTTTTTTTTTTTGAAAACTGGAATCTATGAAATCTTATCGTTCTCTGAGGGTAAATAGAAATTATAATTCATAAATCAAGAGTTCTTGTTAATTTTGTTTTCTAAACTTTAAAAGCTACAATCTAAAGTAAAATGATTTAAAAAAAAAAGAAAAAAAAACAGAATTCAACATTAAAACTCAAGCTGTGAAATTGCTTCTTCGACATCAGATAGCCAGAGTAGTTCTTACAAAAACTTACTGAGAAGAGTGGTATGTTGTATCAGCATATTTTACAGAACGTTGTATCTTTTATTTATTTGTGCTTGATTTAGTTTTTTTTTTATACTCATATGTGCATACATATGTATGTTTATACAAGGCCATCGAAATGAGTTGGTTAGTTGGTTAGGTTTCTTTGAATTGAATTGTTGGCACCTCACTGTGATTTGGTAATAAAAACGTAAATTTTACTTTTGCTGTCATTTTCTTTCTTCTTCTCAGCTTTGTATTGCTTCACGCCAGTATTTCTGTTGTTTTTTTTTCTTTTTTTTCTTATCATCTTTGTTTGATTCCTTAGCTGTGGAAATAAAAACTTTTTTTAATTGTGAAACCCAAAAAAAAAAAAAAAAAAAAAAAAAAAAAAAAAAAAAAAAAAAAAAAAGAATATAGAAGAAATAGAAACAAAAAAACAAAGAAGAAAAAAAAAGAACAAGAGTATAAGCACAATATGAATTTAGAAAAACAATGTTGCAAAAAAAAAGAGAAAAAAAAATGAATTAAAATTTTCACCACACACACACTTTATTGTTTCAGCACCAATATATATTGGTTTAACGAAACACATTGTTTTCGTTGTTCAATTGCGAGGGGTTTAGTCTGAGTATCTTTATCAAAAAGAATCAATACTACGAGGACTGTCTGCCAAGCTTCTCACACCGCACGAGTGGCGGAACCTACAGTTATATGTTGATAGTTAACAACCATTTTACATTCAGCGTTTTTGCCGCGAAAACTAGTAAGAGCTAGTTTCCCTAGAAATAATTTTTAAAATTTCATTATGGTCGTACGGCAAGCCCGCGTTTTCGCATGCCAAAACACTACCCACCTAACAATAGACCAAGCTAATGAGTTCATTTTATTTAGATTATCTACGATATTTGGTTACATTTATTCAGGATTGCAACCTAGCTTCTCACACCACTTACGTTGTGTTTATTAATTTTATACATGAGTGGTGAACGACAGATTTTTGAGAAACTTTTCATGACAATTCTATTTACATTCAGAGTTTTAGCCAAAAATCTGCTGAGAGGCAGTTGTTTTGTTGCAGATATCTGACCTGGAGTTCGGTTAGGTTAATTTACTAGCCCCTTGTTATGGAATGTTACAGCGTTTTGTCCAAAAAAATCACGTTGAAACATCGAAAATACCTATTCCATCCATCAATTACAACTCCTACATGGCATCGCTCTTAGCTATCCCGATAGTTTTATGAAGGACTCTATTCACACCAAATTTGGCTAGACAGGTTCAGTCAGCGAAGTTTATGTGACAAAAAATTCTTCCTCGTAGGTGGCGGAGAAGATGTTTCTTTTACTTCCGTACCTGTACGCCTAGAAACCAATGGATTTCGATCACATTTAACGCATCTTTTGCGTATATAAAGGGTGGGCCATTTAGAGGTTTAAATTTAAAATAGCAATCAAAGCAAAAACGCTTTGAAATGTTTGCAAATTTATTTCCTTGCTGTGAAGTACAATTGTTGCGGTTAGAAATGGCTGTCACAGTTTTTCACGCACTTTTCCGACTGTATGGGATCGTTTCTCGGCAATGGCACCACGTAATGCTCAATTGTCTCTGATTTGTCCGCAAAGAAAATAGTATCAAATCACAGCTTCTTGATGGCCAATTGACATCAGCTTTTCGGCTGATTACACAGCCATCAAACGTTTGATGCAATAAATCGATTGTGGCATGGGATGCACGGCAAGTTGCAGCATCCCGTTGAAACCAAACAGCGTTCACATTAATACCATGAAGAGCGAGTACAAAAATTTGTTATCATGTGATTGTGTGTGATTAACCATAATGGTTGAGCCTTCCTCATTTTCAAAGAAATTTTTGCCAATAATACTCAAACTATTACGCGTAAGAGGTGCATTAGCTTCTGTAAGACCACGTATGGATTTCTGAGCTCCAAATACGGTAAGTATCAAACAAGATAACTTACCCACCAAGATGAAAATAGGCTTCATCCGAAAAGATGATTTTTTTTTTTTTTTTTTTTTTTTTTTTTTTTTTGAAAAAATCGACCGAACACTGTTGGTACAAATTTTGTACGATCAATTGTCTTTGTTTTGAAAAAAAAAAATTTCCAATGACCTAAACGTCGTCAAGCGTAAAGCGATTCATTACATTCAGTGGAGATAATCTATTGAATTCTGTGACAGAATAGATTGACATAAGTACTGTTAGATTCGAAATAAGCTATGGCTTAAATTTAAACCGATACATATGTATGGACATTTTGGGCTAGGTGTGTCTGATCTCCCTACAAGTATACCATTGCTCCTTAGCTAATGATTTTACATGGTCATTTCATGTGAGTTGCTGATAAATGAAGGACTCTTTTCCACAGGAGTTAAAAAAAAATCAAGATTAGTATTTCTCATTGGCGCAATGGCTTAGTTGTATGTCGAGCAGGCATGTCACTTTATTGCGATCATGGTCTCCTTCCTTACAATATAAAATTCTCTCTAACCCCACGTATTATGCAAAACTATCCATGCATCATTTGTTCTCAAAGAATAACTTTCTACACATACACGGGCGTATGTGTTAAACGAATACATGCACTACGTGCGGGTATATACATACATACATATGTATGAGTATATGTATGAGTATGTGCATTTATTTCTTTTATCTTCTGCAAATATATCTGCAGAATAGATTCGTAAAATGGAATTAAAACTAAAAACTAATACATATGAGCATCGATCATCATACAATACAAGTACATACACACATACAAACATGCATATATATGTACATACGGTATTCATATGAACAATTGTTTGGTTTTTTTGCTACTGCAAAACTATCGATGATAAATGTTTATTTTTAATGAAATATTTATTATTTGATGTATATTTTCTTATGTCCAAAATGAAAGAAAAAGTACGGAGAAATAGAAGAAAAAGAAAACGAAGCAATTAAAAGATAAATTACATTTTGAAATATGTACACACACACATTAGCATTTGTGGGTGTAAGATTTGAGTTTATTTAGCTTTGTGTGAGGACGAATGTTTTCAAGTTAAAGAAGCATAAAATTTAAAACATTTAGTCAGGTTTACGATCTAGCTTCTCCCATCATTTATGTTGTGAGTGATAATATCATACATGAGTGGCATGACCTACAATTTATAATCGATTTCGAACGACAGATTTTTGAGAAACTTTTCATAGCTCTCAGAGTTTTTGCCAGAAATCTGCTGTGAGGAAGGCACCAATTTAAATATTTTTTTTCATATTTTGTTTTGTTGGAGATGTCTAACCTAGTTTTTGAACCGTGACCTCACATCTAATAAGCCAACACATTAACAACTTCATCCTATTAATTTTATTAGGCGAACCTTTTACTAACTCTTACTATAACTACTTTACGCTGTATAAAACAACAATTATTGCACCGCCTTCCATTTTGCAACTTCTAGAAAGTCACGGTTAATTTGTTATTTGTTTCGTTTCTATCTTTTGTCGTTCTTTTATGTTGATTTGTTATTGTTTTTTTGAATTTTGTTCATACCTATTGTTGGTTACGCTCGTTGTTTCTTCATATTTTTGGAATAAATACTTAGTTTTTATTCGCTTAATCACAGGAATTTTAATCTGGGCTAGAAATCATTTGATAAGCTTTAAAGATAGTTAAATAACAATCAGGACAATAGCATTCAGGAATTTAAAATCAAAGACTTAACACTTATTATCGGCATGGAGCGAAACGCATTATATGGGTTGCTAGTTGTCATGCAGTATTTATATATGAGAAAGGGAATGTTATTTCTTTCAGTATATTAAAGATCAACGTCAAATCGGCTATTGCGGTATAATGACACTGTAAAAAGAATTACTAAAGTCCTTTAAGGCAATGCCAATGAGAAGAGAACCATGAGTATCGTAGAACTTAGTAAGGTTAAGCTTACTTCCTTAATATAGCATTACAACTCTTCAGCCAAAAATACGTGTAATAAGCCAACACCCTAGGAACTAGATTACGGCATCTTCCTAAGCACGCTAATAAGCATATTTAGGGAACACTTCGGCTTACATGTACAATTGACGTGTATTGGTGTAGTAGCAAATGAAAAATGTAGGTCATATGCTAATGAAATGGAAAAGATCGAGCATTTTTTATGCAAACACAAACTAGATATCTCAGTATTTCATTAATTATATTGTTACGAAAATGGGAATGGTGTAACATCGTTTAACATAAAAATGTTAAACAAAAGCTACAAAAACAAAACAACGCATTTGTTTACTTGATTAACAAATAAAAAAATGACAATAACATCAGTATAACCAATAAGGGATAAACAAGTAAACCAACAAGCAACAACTACACTGGAAGAAGAAACGTAAACACCATATACTAACAACAAACAAATAAGCATGTTTACATTCAGAGAAGGTTCGGTTCTTAGCCTACGACAACATTCATCAGACTGTTTACGTCGCTATATAAAAGGCAAGGCAAAGCATGCGAAGTCGGAGTAGAAGTTCTGTCAGTCTTGTGTGAAGATGCGTTGCGTGTGAAGAAAGCCATTGTGGTTTGAAGATCTCCGTTACAAAGATCTACAGAAGCAATTGTAATAACTGTTATGTTTTCGCAAGACGGGCATAAACAGAGGAATAACAAATAAAGCAATTGTTGTTGTGAGAATAAGTTGTAAACAGTGGCACACAAAATTGTGCGAATAATAAAGAATTAAATTGAAAACTGAACAGAAATTTATTTTTATTTTTATTTGCAATCTACGAGCTCATATTCCATACGTTTTTAAAAGGTAAAAACATAGCAATACTATACCAGTCATAACTCGTCTTAGTTTAGTGTACTGGAAGCAGTTAAATAGGTTTTTTCAAGATACAGAGTTCCTATAAAAAGTAAGGTGGTATGCCTAATAATGAGCGCACAACAAGACCGAATACCAATAGAAAAGGCATGAGACCCTTTAACTTATCGATCTTATCTTTTCACTGTTTTAAATATGTGTCGTGGATTCTATTGTATTCTCATTCGAAGTTATATGAAAACTGGTGCAAACTTAAGTTTAAATAGAATGTACCTACGCAAATTATTTAAAAGAGCCTAAGTGTGATGCAAAGAAATTTGCCTTAAAAATTTACAAGCCTTGTTAGCCTGTCAAGTCAAAGTCAATGTTAATTGGAACTCTTTTTCTTCAAAGAAATATCTTTTTATTCAATTTCTTTTGTGATTCATATGTCAGGCCTTTATTTTTGAAACTGCCATGCACGATAATTACAACAACGGCACATTTTTTGTTGTTTTGCCTGCAACACAGCCATGTGCAACTCTTCTGATATCCCTGGTATAGGTCATTAAGGACGAAACATTTAAATTAAATAAACGATCAATAATTTAAATTATAGGTTATGTGAAGAAGCCAAAATAAGGGGAAATCAAAAATTAACAAGAAAACAAAACTGTCATAAACAATGGAAGCCTATAATTAAAGTTTATCGTATAGATTCCTACTGTTTTTTTAAAAGGAAAACATCAAAGAAATGTTTGGTTGCATAAATTCATATCGTTAAGTGCACAAAAAAAATAATAATACGAAATTAAATGAAATGTAATCAAAAACAAAAGAAAACAAAAGCAAACAAGAAGACCAAACAAAGAAAAAAGGGAATTGTTTTGTTTGGAAGTAGAATTGCTTGCGGCAAGGAATAGGTGTAGTTGCGTGTGATGTATTTGAGGTAATTAATGGCTTATGATTAACGCAATATGAAAAATAAATTACCATGAATAATAAACAATTTCAATTTCAAAAATTCTCAAAAAGGAAATTGTTTACTGTGCTAAAACAAACAAAATAAATCCACAAAACACAAAAAAAAAAACACTCGTATTCCAAGGAAATTTATAGGTGGTATCGGCCAAAAATAATTTTATTTATGATGTACGAACGTAGATTTGTTGTATATTCCTAGTTGTGCATGAATTTAATGGCAAATTATTAAATGAAATTAATTTTTTGCAAGAATGTTTTTAAGTATTCTAAATAAAATACAATTATTTGCACGTAATCAGTTTTGGAAATATGCCACGTACGAGTATGTATGGAGAAATATGAACAAAAAGAAATAATTTTAAATCATTATTACAATTAATTATGCAGGCTAATAATGTTGAAAACGATTATTTTGTAATCACAGCGACTTGATTCCGATTCTATAAGATTATCTTCAATTTCATAAAAAACAACAACAAAGCGGTAATGCGTCAATGTAAAGTAAATTATTAGCATTAAAAACACGTGAACAAATTTTTAAAACAGTTCGAGTGCTGTTGTATGGGAAACCTCAATTCATAACAAAAGTTGTAGACTCACTGCGGGTATAAAAAGCATTCCACAACAAGTGAGAATAATAAAATTGTTTCATTAGAATAGCCGTTTCGTTTGGGAGAGAAGAATGCTTCTCCCTTTTTATGATCTTCGTAATCGTCCTACCGAAATGAATTTTCTTAATAGGTTGGAAACATTCGGGTTCAATGGCTCAGCGAACAATCGACCACAACACGAAACACAAGTTCTGCAAGGGAAAAAGTTTAAGTGGATTTCACATAGGCGTTTCGAACACATAACTTTCCGGGTTTTGCATCGTTTCCTCACTCGTGAAAAATTCAACAGACCCATGAATTGAAGTTAAACGATCCTACAAAGAGGATTCACTGAATGGCCTCTAAAGTAAGCGACAACTGACCCTTGTGTTCATGGAAAAATCATTTCCAAATGAATGGATACCTGAACAAAAAACATTTCCGTTTTCCTGAACAACAAAAGCATAGAAAAGATCTCGAAAAAATCGCTGTTTGACATGGATCTTGAATTAACGTCGTTATATTTCCTTATTTCTTTGAGACGATGATGTTAATGGTTGCTGATGTCCAACTCATTTCAGCATGAATTGGATGATCTGAACATGTAGCCTCAACGCGACTGCGCTATGTGCCGCACAACTCATGCCACAGTGGATAGTTTGCACGAGCGATTGTATCACGTGACGGTGATATGATTTTGTTCCACCGAGATAGTCCAATTTGACCCCGATTATTGTAGAGTTCTCTCAAGTTGCAGGCATATGCAAATAAGCCAAAGGTCGCAGTGGTCTGCAAAACCAACAAAACCTATGCCATCGTTTCAATTCAGCCTGATTTATGCGCCCGAGTTATGGCAAATTAATGAATAGTTTCAACCAGAGCGGCCCTGGTAGACCTTTAAACGATATTATATGCCACACAACATGGCATCAATGGGACTTTGAAAATAATTAAAAACAGGAAACCCTTATTGATAGGCCCAATACTATTAAAATGTGTGGTCATTAGTTTTCAACAATGCGAACAGTTCATCGAATATAAAATTTTACAACGAGTTTGAAACAATCATTTGAGTTTTAATTCAAACTGATTGGTTCGAAGGCAGTATATGAATCATTTTATTACAAAGCTGCCAAGCTAGCATTATTTGAATTAATTTAGGTTGAATTAAACTGATAGACGCTTCAATGGGCACAGCTTATTTTATTCATTCTGTTGTAAAACCGATATTACCGATCTTGCCAAACAATTACTGTGCTTGACGGGCATTCTGAGAGTCTTATGAAGTTGTAGGTTGGATAGACATGTACGTACGTCATTGGTCATTACAACTCTGCATTCAGCATTACGACCTAACTTCTTACAACACTTACGGTGTGTGTGATAATTTTATACATGAGTGGAGGGACCTACAGTTTAATTTCGTCTCGATACGACAGATTTTTAGGAAACTTTTTATGGAAATTTTTGTATTTACTTTCAGACTTTTTGCCAGAAATCTGCTAAGAGAAAGTCGCCGAAGAGAATTTGTCCCATATTTCGTGGCCTAGTGTCTCATAAATTAACAAACTACCTACTAGACAACGGCAATGACATTTTAAACATAATGAAACTTTTACTATTCAATTATTATTTCCCAAATAAAGATAATTTCAGCAATAATTCATCATAGCAAATGAAAAAACAAACTGCTTCTAAACATTACAAGTTCATTTAAAGCCAATAAATGTTTACATATGTATGTACATGAAGTAATTAAACGGTCTATGTAGTAATAAAAGTAGTATGTGACTTTTAATATGATAATGATTTTAAAGGATAATACTAAAAAAAAATATCGTTCCATAAAATGTTGGACTGTTTTTAAATCTTAATTAAAAAACATTACGAGAAATACGGTTTGCATGATAATTTGCGTAAAATAATCATAAAAAAAGAGAAAAAAAATTAAAAATAAAACATAAATTTTAAAGGGAGAACACCAAATACCGAAACAGCAACAGCAATATTGAGTAGCGGCAACAAGACAACAAGCAAGGATACAAAGCAACAAAACGAAAAAAAAAGGTAA
>QOCX01000271.1:4969-170790 GCA_005959815.1 Sarcophaga bullata
AGAAAAGATTTTTTTATTTTACATTTTGGGACTATCTGTAGCAACAGCTAAAACACCAAAATAAAATACGAATATTTAACTGAATTTAACTAGAAAGTACAATAAAAATTGTGCCCCTCTGGTTGCTATACATAGATATATACATAGCTTTTTACGCCATTTATATCGTATGTGTTAATTTTATACATGAGTGGCGGGACGTACAGTTTAAAGTTGAAGTCGAACGACCGAATTTTAAGAAACTTTTCATGGTAATTTCATTTACTCTCAGAGTTTCTAGCACAAATCTGCTAAGCGGAAGTCACCGAAGAAATATTTTTTCATATTTCGTTTTGTTGGGGATGTCGGAACTGGGGTTTGAACTGTGGCCTCACGTCTAATAAGCCAAAATATATATAAGTTTTCAAAATTTACGATTACCTCATTGTCATACGTTCGTCTTCTTCTAAAATTCATTCATTCATTCAAATAATACCACGTTATTGTCCGACGCCACACTGTCTTTATCTGCTTTCTTTATCAAAATTAATTGTTAATTTACTAAGGATAATAGAACGAAAAAAAATAAAAAAAAATAGATTTCCATTACATTACATATTAATAAAACAGAATGTATAAGACTGAGTTTACTTAATTATTCGATGATGTGATCAAATATTTCATTATTTCATAATCAGCATTAAATTGTTGTTGTTGTCTTTATTATCTCTCTTGTAAGCCATGGAGCAACATGTGGCACAAACCAATTGATATAAAAACTGGCATCATTATTTACTTCATCATTACTGACGTTGATATTTTGGTCATCAAATAAATGGCATCGTGTTCATCTAATATGGTATGAACCCAGTTGTAAATAATTCCAATCATAACGGAATGTAGATTTCATATCTTAAAACAATAACAATAAACCGCAAATAGAGAATAGGGTTTCCCTAATCAAAACAAATAATAATTATGGCATAAAGTCCTTCAAATGTTTCACTCTTCCAATAATGAACTCACATAGGAAGCAAATGAAATTTTTTTTCAAACATTTTACTTGCTAATGGGTAATCCTAACATAAAAAGCCAATGTAAAAATTATGTTGCAATACTTTTTCTTTTACTTTTTTTTTTTTTTTTATTTTCTACAATATTTTCAAACTTTTTCTCATGCTTTACTCCAGATGAGCTGCTGATGTCATGTCTGGGCAAAATGGCTGATTAACTCAGAAAATGCGGCCGTTATAGTATACAACAGACAAAAAAAAAAGCTTAACGGTTTTGTGGCTCGCTATTTGCTCATCTATAAATAATACGATTTTCGATAAGTATTTATTGTTTATCGATATTATAAATGATGTTGCATTTTATTCTTCTAACCAGTTAAGTTTATCAAGAAAAGTTACGAGTAATTCAAAGAAATATACCAAGTAGGAGTACTTTAAACACACTATAAATATCTATAAACGACAAGGAGTGAACAGGAAATATAAAATTTAAAATTAATTACAAAGAAAGCTCGATTTATTTACTCCAGATAAAAGGTAAAAAATTATCCTCGAGGTTAAAAAAAAATTTAAATCAATCACAACATTACGCTAAAGCGTGTAGTTTTGTTCTGAACCAAATTATCAGTTACAATCGCCATTTATACTAGGCTCTTATCAATAATCAAAGCAAGAAGATGTGAATCGGATATTAAAATAAAAACTATGAAAGTACATGTGCTTTCATTGTTATTTTGCTTACCATTTATTTTGTTTTTTTTTTTCTTAAGACATCCACTCTGAAATGACAAAAAAAAAAATGTTTTTTTCTTGAAAATATTAAAAGCACTTCGATTATGTATATATTTCATATATTTTAATTAAAGAAATAAAATTAAATTTTAATCTTTAGTAATTAAAGAAATCAAACAAAGATATGAATGGTCAGAGGAACATTTTACAATACATTACACGAGTTTACTTTTCTGAAAAAAAAAATTGCCAACTTACAAAATTATTTAGAATTTAAGTTTTTGTTCAAGTAATTATTTATTAAAAAAATATTTAAATTCTCGTTTTAAAATTGATTAAAAATGAAGATTTTCATGATAAAACATTCGAAAAGTTTTGCTTAAGAAAATATAATTTTGGTCGTAAATACTGTTACGTTTTTACCTTTTAAAAACGTTTGAAATAAGAGCTCGTTGATTGCAAATAAAAATAAAAATAATTTGTGTTAAATTTTAATTAATTACTTTATTATTCACACAACTTTTGTGTGCCACTGTTCACAATTGATTCTAACAACAACAATTGCTTTATTTGTTATCATTTGTTGTATGCCCTTTGCGATAAACAATAACAATTACGACACAATTGTTTTGTAGATCTTTGTAACGGAGATCTCGAAACCAAGATTGGTTTACTTCACATACAACGCGTCCTCACACAAGACTGACTGAACTTATACTCCTACTTTGCATGCTTTGCCTTGCCTTTTATATAGCGACGTAAACAATCTGATGAATGTTCTAATCTTCGCCTTTACGAGAATTCTATGAATCCAAACAACATGTTCAAACATGCTTTCTTCTTTGTTGTTAATGTACCTTGTTTACGTTCGTCCCTGCAGCGCTATTGTTGTTTGTTGTCTACTTGTTTATGCCTTTTTCGTTATATTGATGTTGTTGTTTTATTTTTGTTTATTTGTTAATCAGGCAAACCAGTCCGTTGTTTTTGTTTTTGTAGCTTTTGTTTAACACTTTAATGTTAAACGAAATGTTACACCGTTTCCATTTTCGTAACAATAGTAATAGGAATGAATAATATCATGATTTTAATTTGAACGGTAAAACACCATATTTTTCGCGCCATAAACCCATAAATTGCGAGCGTTTATACTATAAACTTTATAGGTTATCGGTTGGTCAACTTTTTACTTTCTGAAATCGAATTAAAAAAGGTCTTTCTAGATTTCATTATATATTGGGTTGTAGTAGTGAAGATTACAATTTATGATGCTACGAGATTGGCCTTTAATAGAGGCTTTGAAGTTGTTCATAGCGGTAAATTAACTTTCAAAAAAGATTTCTTTATTTAAAATTCATAAATTCCAATAAAAATAATTTAAATTATTTTATTCTACCTAAAAGGGTATTTCTACGAATTGAAATTAAATGGATTTTTTTTAAAGGCCAAATGGAAAAATAGGAAATGGTAATCTAATATTTAGAAAATCTACTTTTAATTACTTGGGTAAATGAAAATGTTATGCAGATTAAAGAATTATTTTAGCATTCAATGAAATCAAAATAATTCATTATGAATTATTTGCTTTTTATGGTATTTTATTTTTAAATTTTCTGTACAATGCTTCATCAGTCATAGCATAGCAATGAAGCGTCTGTTTTATTTAAAAAGCATTTCAAAAATGATTATTATAACTGAATGATTACAAGAAAACATACATCGTACACAGTAACTGATTTTAACTTGTCGCGATATAGAGCTTGTGATAAAAATAGTTATGTTTAGCTATTGCTTTCTTAGGACGGCAAAAATGAAGTTGAAAATGAAATAGAGAGATTTTAAATGTAAATATAATACCGTATAATGATATAAACACAATAAACGGAACTCAGCGAACGCAGCAATCTATCAAAAAGTAGAATACATGAGAGTATATGGAAGTGATTATTTTAAATGCAGCGCGACAACAAGAAAAAATACTGCAGCTTTGCTTTTAGCCTAATTTCTATTTTTATTCACATGAATGAAAGAATTATTGCTCACAGTGAAAGGATCCATGCTGCTGCCAATGCGATAATTAATGCTATCAATACAATAACATGCATGAAATGGACTTGCATTATATAATAATAACTAGAAAAAACGTTTGAGGCGCCATTGAAAAATAATTAATGAACTGTTCAATTTATATTTGTTTTGGTGACGGTGTCTTTATTATAATTAATACGTATGCAGCTTACCTTAGGCTGCTACTGCAATATTGTTTTACTTATTGCGTTGCATTTATTGTGTTTTTAACATTATAAAGGTTTCGCTGGCGTATCGAGGATTATCCTTATAAAAGTTTTAATAAGAAAAAATTAGAAAAAGTCACAAAATTGAAGACATGTAATCTGAAACTGTAAATGCAAAGCAAAATCTCAGGAAAAGAATGGGAAGAGTGTCGAGAAGAATGCCACCAACAGTAGACTATTCATTTCTACTGAATATTATAAAATATTATGTCACAAAAACTTCAATATATCCATTGAGTAATGAATCGATTTAAGCTTAAGCGACATTGGCATTTATTGGGCCAACGAGAAACTGCACGATGATGTCAATTTTGACAACAAAAATAAATAAACTTTTCAGATGAAGCTCATATTGATGGATACGTTAACAAGCATTATTGCTGAATTTTTGACTGAGAAAACCCACACGTGATCTTACAGAAATCAATGCACCCATCATTATATCATTGCCCCATATTTCTTTGAAAATGTGGACGACTCAACCATTAATAGAGACACCTTCCAACCGATTTATAAGGATTTTTTTTTTGTACCCGCTCTTCATGGTGTTAATGTACACGATGTTTGGTTTCAACATGACACAAATTTTATGCCACAATCGATTTATTGCATTAACAGTTTGATGCCCGTTTAATTAGGCGAAATGGTGATGTCAAAAAAACTGCAATTTGATACCGTTAAACTATATTAAAGAAAAATGTTATGCCGATAAACTGGATACAATTGAGCATTTGAAGGCCAACATTCGTGATGCCATTGCAGACATACGACCTCAAACACTCGAAAAAGTGCACGAAAATTGTTCCGATCGAATGACGTATTGTGAGGCTAGCCGCAGCTGAAATATGAATGAAACTGAAGGAAACTTACTGACATCATTCGCTTTAATTTATTTTATCAAGAGTTTGCTACAAATTTGTTCATGCATCTCTTAGGAAATTTTGTTAAAAAGAGCAGAAAACTTTTCCCATGACATTCATTTCTGGCTGTGATCGGCAGCGGTTTGTTTTCTTATAGGACCAAATTGATTATATGTACAACGTAAATTAACTCAGTATTATAAATAGCTTTGATAAAATAATTTTTCAAAGAATTTAAATGAGATTTATATGATAAAATCAGCTGACTAATCAGCCAGCCAGACATACAAACAAATGCAACACAAGAATTTTATAAAAAATACAAGCTTTTATGGCTTTTATATTCTTCTCTTTTGGGTGCTAATGGTCTTTATTTAACTGCTATTAAATTCAATAGCTTAAACAACAACAAGAAAAAGAACAACTAAAGACAAACAACATGACAGTTTAGGTCCAATGTCATTTCAAACGATTTAACAAATACAAATACAAAACAAACTACAAAAAAAAAACACTAGATTAACTGCCAAAATAAAAGAATGAATGAATGAATGAATGCATGAATAAAAAAAAAAAAGAGCGATAACAGAAACCAGAAACAGCAAGAAAAAAAATTGAGTTTGTAAGGAAATTTCCCTCGTTTTAAAAATAAGCATAACCTTGTATTTTTCTTTGCTTGTATGTATACATGTGTATTATTTGGATGTAGTTGTAAAAAAAAACAATAACTTGACATAAAAAAGTAGACATTTTGCATACAACACACTGTCAAATTCTCAGATGCAGGAAAATAAAATAGAGAGAGAGAATATTAAAAAGAGAATTAATATCGTAATACACGTACATACATACATCATGTTACGTAAAATAAAAAGCATAAATCACTACGTAACAAGTCCGTAAAGAGATAGAAATAGTGGAGAAAGTACAACGCCAGCGGTATTTTAAATATTTGCGTGCCGTTCGCCATTATGGGCGCTACGCTATGTTCACCACAATGCTTGTGGAGTATCATGGAAGTTCGATTTTTCTTTTTTAAATTTAATTCAAATTCAATCTGTCTGGAATGGAAATTTAGAATGTTTGTTCGCTAATGTAAGGAGTGTCAACTCTTGTAAATTTTCTGTTAAAACCTACTACATCCACAGGAAACAATACCCAAGCTCTCTGGTGTTAATCGAAAACCTGATCCATTGAGTATAAAAAAGTATGAAGAGCTTTTCAGTGCTACAAGAAAACATGAATTTGGAAAAATGTAAGAATTTTCAGATCCTTTAAAATAAATAAAATAATGCTGATTATTCCTGTCGTAAAGAGGTATAAAACTACTGCAACCAAACGTTCTAATGTACTGCCCCCAATCGATATAAGGTATCGCTATGATAACTCTTCCTCAGGATCATTTCTTACATTAATAAGAATACCTACACGCCCAGTATTTGCTAAGCAACCTAGTGTTTCCTTGACAAATACAGCAACGTCATATCTCGCTATGATAACTCCTCCTCAGGATCCTTTCCTACATCAGTAAGAATAACTACAGGCCCAGTATTTGTTAAGCAACCTAGTGTTTCCTTGACAAATACAGCACCGTCATATAAATTCTTAAAGTGTGATCGAGTAATCTGTTCTCCTCATAACAAAGTTACAGGAATATTCTGTGAATAACTCAAATGCAAAAACAAAAAGAGAGATTTATAAAATAAATTCAATAAAAATGAGCGCAGTTGAATAGATGATTGGACATTTGTATTTCCTGGCTATTCTCAACTTCTTTGGCCCTAAAGACCGTAATCTAAAAAAACATTCAGTTTGCTAATTAATGGTTACATTACCGTCAATATATATGTAAACGGGTTTCTTCAAAAAAGACATTTTTAGTTTAAATTTATCATAAAATGTCCTAAAGAAAAACAAGGAATTGATTAGTACAATGAAAAAACGATTATAAGTTTATCAAGGGCCAAATAGCGTACAACTCGGTCGTATTAGGAGATATTGGGCGTTAGTCAAGAATTATTTGAAAGGCAGAAATAGCTCTGTGAAGAATGGAAAATACATCAAGAAATGCCGGCAAAAAGGTAACAGAAAGCATAGTAAACACATTATTGGAAAGAATAAAGAAATAGAAATAAATTTCTATGACCCTAGAGAGGACATAATATTTACCTACGCATTAGAACTTAAATAATAATTTCTTTTATTTGAAAATAACAATTGAAATAATTTAACTAATAAGTTTATTTCTCTTGTAGTAAAGACGAACAATTTCTATGTAATAAATGATGTGTGGTAATGATGGCCAGTTCTTTTGGTAAAAACAGTTTTCTGGCGAAAACTCTGAGAGTAAAAAAGAATTGTGCTTAAAATATTGCTCAGATGTAGAGCATCATGTGATTGAAACAAATCGACTCAAGGTAACTAAACTGTAAAATTGTATCAGAGAAACGTAATGTCATCCGCCCATAAACTTTGAACATATCTCATCTGCTAACATATATAATTACACTCACATTATATACCAAACATATGCCTATTTGTGTATACACATATGATATACCCAGTGAACAATTTCGTCCGGCTGTAAAAATCTAACTCAAGTATCTATACGACTCTGATAGTAGCAAGGCTAAAGTAATACCATATATAGGAAAAATATTCTGCCATTTGAATACAATTCCAGCATACCTCTTACACGGAAACATTTCACATTATTGCAGAGAAACCACTGATAATCGATTTTAGAAAGTTTTTTTAAAGCGGACATTTTACTGAAAAGAAACTGGAAAAATTATATACATTTTCTCCTTTGCGTTGTCCATTATTGAGTACTGAGTTCAATAATCGCTGAACTATCAGAAAATATTTTCCTTTATCTCAAAATCATATTTTTTTAACTTTTCTAACTCCAGTTATTCAACGTAGTAGGGGTTTCTGTCCCTATGCCTATGAATATAAGAGTACTTGAGATGTTTGATAATAAAATTTAATGATTTTCTAGTACAGCGCATTGGTTAGCCAAGCCTTACCATGCACCTGATTTGCATTGGAGCAGGGATTACCATTTCATAGAACAATTGTGCAGAGAGAATTCACACACATTTCTTATGCTCTTTTGTTTATTCGTCGATCAGACTTCGGCGAGTGCACATGTTAGCGGAAGCCACGACATTTTTTTTCAGGTTTACACTCAAAAAATATTTTAAATATTAAATATTTTAAAAACGCTTTTATTCAAATTCCACAATGCCTTATATTTTTCTTAAAGGCTAACGGCATTATAGATGATGAAATTTTATGAACCAAAAGTAGCTCCTACTAAATATCTAAAAAACATTCCCTAATTTTTGAGTCAAGATGTATAACTTCATGCATGTTGATGAAATGAAAATCAAAATAGCATCTATTACTAACATTTTTCTTTGACAGTAAATAAATAAATTCTCTCAATTTGTTTTCTCTCTCTTACTCACTAATACACAACCAAAAAATTTTAGGTAACCCCTGCATTGGAGCAATGTGTTGTTGTTTTTTTTTGTTTTTGTACAAAAATTATACATTCGAAGGGAATATAATTTTGCTTTTAAGAGATATTTTATTTTAAAATATCTATGATTTCTATCAGCCTTTTTGGTGGATATCAGCCAAGACAAGACGAAAATGTTCAGTGGATAAGTATATCTAATTCAAAATACTTATGCATATTGTCACGGTATTAGTGGTATTTACGAAATTACCTTAAGATTTTTAAAACTTTTCTTTTCTTTATTTTTAAATGTCATTGAACAGCATCACAACAACAACCATTGCGTTTACCACCTAACAACACATATGAAAAGTCATATTCACACAACTACTCACATCATCTTTACCAAAAAAAATCTCGATATTATCTTTGGCGCTGTTATTGTTACGTGGCTGCACTTTCATAAATTCCGAATAATTTAAAAACTTACGAGTTTGAAACACTAAATGAGAGTGTAATAAGAGAAATGTAATATAAGATGATGAAAATCATCAATTTCGTACGTTACATTTCACGTATAAATTATGAAGTTTTGGAACACAAAGCAATTTAAAAATTTCTTGCGAATTTTAGCCACACAGATGCAGACACAAGGGCAATATGAATATATTGCAGATGGATTTGTATTAATTGAATAAACTTTCGTTATTTACTTTTGCTTGTTTGTTTAGCTGACATCGCGATGCTGCAGTCGCAATATTCAACAGAGCAGAATGCAGTATGAAAACCAAATTCTAGCTTCACATTCTTTGGATTTATTTTAATACAGAAAATCAAAGCCTTGCATAGATTCCAGACGTTATAGAGTATGACGGATTCTAAACGGCCAGTATAGTCAATATAAGGATAAGTGGAACTGTCATACAATATTATTTTGTGTGTCTTCTATGCCATGTGTTTATTCTTCAGTTATTTCTTAACACAATTATGTTTCTTCGTTTCGGATTTTCTTCTTTTTTTGCGTATTAAAGTATATGGAATTTTACCATCAGATTGCAATTTGACATGCTGAAGATGGTAGCAAAAGAAATACTTTAATAGCCACTACCAGCTATTGTGATTAAAAATAGTGACGAATTATCTTCTAGGCATTATGGTCTCAGACCTGACGGACCCACCACCATGATTTTAAGCACTCTGACTAAAGCGGTCAATACTAAAGTCATAGCAATAACTTCGCGAAACCTATTTCCATCGCTATATGTGAAAAATACTTTCAATTATCTTACATGGAAAGAAGTAGAGAATACACTACACACTACATCTCGGGAACAATAGGCGGCTGAGTGACACGTGACAAACATATAGTACAAGCTCGGAACCAAAAAGAAAGCAAGTTACATCAGAAACGAGACCAGAATCCATCCTTGATTCCAACAACCTGCAATAGGTTAAGCAAAAGACGGAAGATTCATGATTAGAAGTGTAAGTAAAACCGCAGTCATAATCCCGTGACAGTAGACGTTGATATTGGCAGTGAAAGAATTACTAAGAAGAACTTAATAAAATATCTGAAACACAGATTGGATTCGAAATTTACTTTTATGGCTCAAAAAATTCAATAGCAACGTATCAGTCTAATGACAGATGTTAGAGAGCCGCTGCCGTTGAAGCGGAGACCGTTGATGGAAAGAGTTGATTGGAAATAGTATAATGCTCTATGAGCGTTAGATGATGGAAAACAAACACACTAATTCGAATTCAGTTAGAAAACGGCTGAGACAAGCACAACGTGCTCTTCCAGTGATGAATGGTATAATTTTTTTGTACCTATCAACAGGGAAGCCCATGCAAATTTATAGAACGAGATTAGCTAGAGAACTTTTTAAAACTGCAATAAAATATTTGAAGAGAGGAATGTCTATATTTAGAAAATACCGGCACACAATAAGCCTGAGTGATTCACTCTACTTCCTCTACTTAGGATAAAAATAATTTATGGGCCGGAGTTTATCATATTTTATCCCTAGAGCTGCACTACTATCGCTTCAGAACAACAGCGCCAAAGGAGGAGTGGAATCGATATTTTAATTGGTAAGCCAATCAGATGATGCCGATCCTTTTAAACGCATAAAGCTTAGCCCTCTTTTTCACAAAAGGAAAATATCGAATTATTGCTTTTAAACAAATGTTCCATTTGATTATTATTTGTTTGATTGATGATTGACCATACTTTAACAATCTTCCCGTATAGATATTTACGATATTCAATGTTGTTTTTAAAGCGATGAACAAATCGGAAATACTTCTAGATAAACATTCGATTGGATGCTTAAGACATACGAAATTATAGAAAAAAAATACGATACATTACGTTAGCGGAATAATAATCGTAAGCCCATTAAAAAAAATATAAAAAGATCTCCCCATATGGCTTCAAGTAGAAAATTTTTATTTTTATTATTGCCATTATACGAGCATGTGTTATAATAATTTCTTTTAAACAAATTTAAACAAAACATGAATTTATAAAACCATATTTTAATTTAAAGCCTGACCTAAAGAAAATTTTGCGTACTTAAGTTAAGAAGGGGAATTAGGAAAAGCAGAAAAACTTTCAATTTTGTACGTGGCCCAAACCAATTCAATACTCGTAGCACGAAATTATAAAAATCATTTGCCGCAACAACAACGGCTGTTAAAAATTTCCTACAACTGCGTGTACATAACATACAATACGAATATTTATTCGTTTATATTCGTTCGAATTTCGTATGTGTACGTGTCCTTTAAACCACACTCCCCCTCCCACACTTTTGCATTCAAAATACGCATTTACTTTCCCTCAGATAACTAGTAAATGAATATTAAAAGGATGTTCAAAAATGGGGTAAAAAAAGCCAACAAAAATATGAATTTTTATTCGCGTACGTGGTTCTCAGTGTTTAGGCCTTGGTTTTTTTTTCGCTTTTTCGCTATTTTTATGCAAAAGTATATGAAAATGCTGTCAGGAAATGGCTTGTGAAAAGGATTAATTTTTACGAGTTAATGAAGTGTTTTCCCCTCTTGTTGTTGTTATTGTTATTGTTATTGTTTGTTTATTGGTATCTTTTACTTTTAGCGACTATAAAGGACATCTGAAGAGAAAATTATCAGTATTTGATGACAAAGTAGATGTTATTGTTGGCACTCAATCAATTTTAGTTGGTCGTTAAAATATCACAGTAAAAATACAACAAAAAAAGTATTTCAAAGCTTAACGATGTAATTAAAAGATTCAAGGCGACGCGACAAAGTTCAATGCAGTAAATACGAAGCATTTTTAGAGTTTTAATCTGTTCGATACTATACTCTCGGGTTGAAGAGAAAATTGTTTGTTTATAATTATAACACAATTTATTTCATTTTCTTTAACGGCGTCCCACAGAAAATAGTTCAACGGCGGCAAATCACAGCTTCTTGGCGACCAATTGACATCACCATTTCGGATAATTAAACGGTCATCAAACGTTTAACGCAGCAAAACGATTGTGGCAAGTTGCACCCTCCTGTTGAAACCAAACATCGTTCACATCAGTACCATGAAGAAAGTGTGCAAAAAAAATCGGTTATCATGGTACGTTAAGTGTCCCCATCGACCCTAATGCTTATGCGATTATCATTTTCAAAGAAAAATGGGTTAATGATGCCCCCACTCCATAAGCTGCACCAAAGACCACAAGTGGGTCTTTTTTTGGCAAAATTGACATCGTTGAGCCATTTCTCGTGGGCCCATCTATTCCAATAAATCCCAAAGTTGCTCAAGTGTAAATCGACTCAATACGTTCAGTGGAGATAATATAATGAATTTTTTGACAGAATAGAATGACATAAGTATTGTCAGATTCGAAATAACCGATGGTTCAAATTTAAAGCGATAGACGGCCCGCCATTCATTGATAAATGTTTGAATTGTATCCGGCCTTTTAAAATACTAAACGATCAAATATTCCATAG
This sequence comes from Sarcophaga bullata, assembly GCA_005959815.1. Lineage (NCBI taxonomy): Eukaryota > Metazoa > Arthropoda > Insecta > Diptera > Sarcophagidae > Sarcophaga > Sarcophaga bullata. The sequence goes on from QOCX01000271.1 coordinate 17,307, forward strand.
TCGCAGTGCTTATGTTCCGATAACTCTCAGTTGTACCTTTGTCCGAGGTGATGACCCGACGGAATCATCACGCTGGGCTTTCGAACGTTCAAGATAGTTTGTAGTCATACTCTATGCTGAAAGCCTGCTTTATGAAAAAAAATTCTTTCAAAATGCTGCTCCATAATAGTCTCAACATCTTCTCGTCCTCGTTTGAGCAGCTAAGGGCGTTAATATCGATATTCAAAGTTAAAGATTTTCTTCTCCATTCTAGCATTCATATTGCTATTACATACATACATACGAGTACATTGTATATCTTTATATCGTCTCCTGTGATATTCCAAAGGATTACTACGTTGGCACTTTAGAACAGTCCCATGACTTTCACTGCATGAGATTTAAATCATGTGACAATTTTTCGATCAATGACATGGTCATAGCGCACTATATTTGTTGCATTAAATGTACCCACTCAATTGAAATGTAGACCTTTTTCGACCTAAATTTCAGAGCAGAATAATGGCAGAATTACGCATTTATTATAATCTCTTTAAGTTCCTATTTCGGTTTAATGCATCATTCAAGTGCCGTTGCTCAAAACGTTTGCTCAAGATAAATTGAATCTTGAAGCAATAGGTTTTAATATAAAGTCCAGAGACTATTCCAAAGTACTGCCGTTTATAGACAAATAAGCTTTACCTCGGCAACAGACGCCATGCTTAGCCGCTAACTCTGCTCACCAACGTACACGCTGTTGTAAAATGCTCTTTGCATTTGGTGCTCGTTCATCCTGACCTCTTGGAATCCAATACTAGTAATCAAGCTACCACTACCAGAGGAGATCGTAAATAACCTTGAATTCAACTTGCCTTAACGTTTGAAGCATAATATCAAATGAATACCTCATATATTCCACCTGTTGCGGCTTAACGCAATCTTTTTAAGTCGATTGTCCCATTACTTAAGGAGGACAGAGTTTCTGTATAAGCGTAAAGAAAAAATTATTTTAAAATGGTGACCAATTCACTTTAACTACCAAATATTAAACAAAGTCTTCAATTTAATGCAATAATTTCTTTTTTCTTAATGTTTTTAATGTTGGAAGGCTGAGATTGATTTTCTATTTCCAAGAAATACGAAATTTATTTTACTGCTAATTGAAGTTATTGAAGTGGAAAATAAATTCCAAGCGGCAATACTAATTTACCGCGTCTCTCTGTGAAAAACATCTGAAGTGCATTAATTATTTAAATTTCTTAGAAAGTTCATCTAACTGTTGTGTATGGCCAAATCTATTGTTTTCTTTATTTTATTATTTTTTTATCGAAATTATCGATAAAAATCCTTAAACCGATTTTAAAATAAAGCAACGTATACGTGTTTAACTATCAAATGTCACTCTTTCTCCAATTTTAATCGTTTCTTTATTGCGCTTTTCTTTTCTTTTTATTTCCATTGTGTTTTTTTCTTTTTGTTCCTTTTTTTTTTGTAATATAACTCGAAATTGAAATACCTTTGCTCAAGATTTTCTTCTTCTTTCTTTTTAATTTTTATTATAAAAAATTTTCTTTTTTTTCGAAACGCAAACACTTATTTTAATTAAAAACGTGTCTTATACACGACCATCTTTTTTAAAACAGCAGCAACAATAACAACAACAGCAGCAATAATAACAATACAAGAGAAACGCTTAGAAAGAACGAAAAATTATAGAAATTTTCCGCTTGAAGAAAAGAAAAATTATTTTTTTTTATTCCTGTAAGGCGTCAATATGTTGAACTACTACTACTGCTACTACTACTACTCACTCTATGAAGTAGAGCAAGTAATGCAATACTACGTGAACTACGTTTAATCTGCAGGTTAAATGGCCATAAATTTGCGTTTTTCAATTTGCCTACAAGAATTCCTTACGGTCTGTTGCACAAACCTAATGCTTCTAGTCGTTAGCTTGCTGTAGGGTATGAACATACGCATTATTTTCCTTTGAGCAAAAAAAAAAATTCCATATAATAAGTGTATACACCATGTACATTGTATACCTACATATAAACATATCTAAAACATATGTACATGTGGTAAAAATTATTAAATTCTATCCATCCATCTGTAGGTATGTATATTGTTTAACACATATTAAGTGAAGCAACAAAGCAATCTTTCAATTCAGGTACTTTTAGAAATCGCCACACACTCCACAACCTTAATCAATATCCAAGATACATACATATACATGCATATATATACTTACATACATATGTACATAAAAAATATATCACCTTTCATTGATGCTTGTTCTTGTGTCACCGCCATTGTTGTTAGAAAAATAATTATTTTCAGAATTTTTTCTCTCTCTATCTCTCTCTATTAAATATTTGCAAGTCGTATGCTTACCGCACGATTAAATCCTTTGTGACAATGCTGGCATTAAAACCGGTATTAAATACCAACAATAATTCGATTACAGATTTAATTTTAAATACCGGAAGGAGAAAAATAAATAAAAAGTGGATATGCCCATTTAGTTCAAGATAATATACTTAAAAGAGAAATTATAGAAAATTAAACAAATTATTTATTCATTTATTCGAAGGCTTTTAAACTGGCATTATTAAGTGATCACTTGCAAAAAACAAAATCGCATGACAATTTTTATAGACGTAGTCCATAACAGCAACAACTTTATTATTTCATATTTATAGCGCATGAATTACTTGAAGCCTAAACTCGGACAGCAAAAAGAAAATCGTGAAGACAAACGATTTGACTGACGATCTGGCTATGCTCAACACAATCTACAAAAGAATATCCGTTATTAATAATACTGGATTTGAAGTCATCAAAAAAAACGTAGAGAAGAACTGATAAACTTTCGAGCACACAGAAAGTGTTCAAAATCAAATTCACGTATGTACTTTAAAAAATTATTGTGCATTGAGTGCCTATGGAGAAACCGATGTCGTGAAACCCCATCTATAGTATATTAGTTCAAATCAAGAATTTCATACATACTATATAAACTATTAGTCGACTTCTTACATCATTTTAATTTATTTATGCTTTATGCGTCTGTTCTTGAGGCTGAGTTGAACTATAATTGGATATCTTGATCAGTTTATTTTAGAAGCAAACATTAACGTCACGAAAAACTCAGCCCCTGAAAAAGAGTTCAATTTTGTCACTACTGATTGCGATCAGTTTAGGCAACCACAGATGACCAATCTATCGTTCTATAGAAAAACAATTACCTGCTTAGCCGGTAAAACAATATTAAAGAGAAATAAAAAATATGAATTTCATTATTTAACTTTGAAGTCCGAAACACGTCCTATCGAAGTATACTGGGATCAAATCAGACTGTTCCTTAGTGTCAAATTGCATGGAAAATGGAAAACTTACATGGCATGTGCTTAGCTGTACTATACCAATATGAATCTCTAAATTCTATATAATCGACGCGAGATATCAAATTGTTGATCACCACTTTTGTAGAACAATTTCAAGGAGATCACTTCAAGTATGGTTGTGAAGCTTCAACATCAACTTAACACTTTGCAAAAATTATTTTTAGCCACTTTAATAAACTTAAAAGAGCCACACAGAGTAATTAACGCCAATAGCTGGAATGAAGTGAAGTTACATTACTCCTCTAAAATAAACATAATTGGTCTTTACATCCCTTTAACCAGTATTACGACTTAGTTTCTCACTTCAGTTATGTTGTGTGTGTTAATTTTATACATGAGTGGCGGAACCTACAGTTTAAAGTCGACTCCGAGCGACAATTTTGGAGAAACTTTTCATGACAAAATTATTTCTTCTTGGAGTTTGTGCCACAAATTTGCTGAGAGGCAGTTGCCGAAGAAATATTTTTTTTCATATTCCGTTTTATTGGAGATGTCTGACCCGGAATTTGAGCAGTGGCCTTACGTCTATTAAACCTCTAAGCATATCTACAACGAGATACCATAAACCGTTACTTTTTGTTGAGTGAATCGAAAGGATTGCGTTAGCCATTCACAATTTTAATTATAATAACCAATAACCATCTAGCGAAAGTATAGTCCACAGTAATCTTTCTTGGAGTCATTACTTGCATAATGAATTTCGTTTGGTCATAAAGTTAAATTACCTTTAAGTTCTAATAATCCATTGTAAAAAACGATTGTTCTAACCTTGGTTCCGCATGATAGTGTTTTATTCGCTTATATTTTATTTTTTTTGATTCAATGAAAAGCGCAGAAACAAGTTGAATTTTAAATATCACACGTATTGATTCACATAAAAAACAATTCTTTTTATTTTTATTTTTTTTTTTTTTGCATAAAAGGATTATCTTTTTCAACATAAAATCTACATGTTTGAACAAGTAATGACTATCACAACAACAATATTTATTCCCATTCAATATTTTCTTATTGACATTTAATACTGCCGCGGAAAGTAAAAGCCATTCATTATGCTGGAACCGAAAGCAGAGTTTATTGTGTCTGGTACTGCACAATAACATAAAAATGAACAGTTGACAAGAGATATCCTTGATTTATTGTGGAAACCTGTAGGGATTTCTTCAAATAAAAATGCACATAATCATACAAATTATGCGAATCGAATCGTAAAATCATTGCCGGCTAATAAAAAAGATTTTCTTGTGAAAGTGTAGTTACAGTCCACAGTGTTGGTGACAATAAATACAAAAAGGAATTGTTGTTTGTTTGTGATTTTTTACAAATTTCCAAATTGATGAAATATATGGAACCCAGATCAATTGATCAGTATGCAAACAAAACAAACATAACTTGGACTACAAAAATAAGAAATTATTCGTTTATTAGTCAAAATATCAAATCGTTAGCAAAACAAAATTTAAATTAACATCTCACAAGGGAAAGAAATTGAAAAACTGACAGATTAAATTACGCGTAAATCTGTACCAATACAAGTGTCCATACGCCCACATACCACTTACGATTAATAGTCTCTTCGGTCTCATTCTACAGGATAACTTAGATAAGTTGAGAACCAAAAAAAGAAAGGCAAACAAATGATAAGAACAACAAGTTTACAGACCATAAGCCATGCAAATTAAAAACAATTTGTGTTCAAACAATGAAATTTTCTTTAATACCGAGTACGATAATTGACAACCAACATCTGAGTGACTCAACGGCAAATCACAAAATTACTAACAAAATTATCAACTGTTTTTATATCGTATGGTTATGAAAATGGAAATGGTGTAACGTCGTTTAACATTAAAATGTTAAGCAAATGTTACAAAAACAAAACAACGGACTTGTTTACTTCATTAACAAATAAACAACAACATTAGTGTAACAAGGAAAAGGAATAAACACGTAACAACAACTCTGAAGGGACGAACGTAAACAAGATACAAAAATAACAAAGAAGAAAGCATGTGTGAACGTAAACAACATGTTTACATTCATTGAATTCTCAGGAAGGCAAAGACTAGAACCTTCACCTAGGAGAACATTCATCAGACTGTTTACGTCGCTATATAAAAGGTAAGGCAAAGATCAGAGTTGAAGTTCAGTCTGTCTTGCGTGAAGACGCGTTGCGTGTAAAGTAAACCAATCGTGGTTTGCAGATCTCCATCACAAAGATCTACAGAAAAATTGTGTAATAATTGTTATTGTTTATCGCAAAGGACATAAACAAAGGAATAACAAATAAAGCAATTGTTGTTGTAAGAATCAGTTGTGAACAGTGGCACACAAAAGTTGTGTGAATAATAAAGAATTTAATTAAAATTAAAAACAAACTTATTTTTATTTTTATTTGCAATCTACGCGCTCATATTTCAAACGTTTTTAAAAGGTAAAAACGTACCAATATATTACAATGTATTTGTGAAATAATTCATAGACGTATACGAAATTCTGTTTCAAATTTGAATGTCTCTTCAATCAAGTTGAAACTGCGAGGTATTCTGAAGGACATTAATTAAGAAATGCGTACCAATTAGAGATAGTTTTACAAAAAATTATTTTGACTTTTATTTTGACTCTTAAAGTTAAGTAGGTACATTATTAGAGCATGATAAAAATGTAAGTGTGTTTGTGCGAGGCATGTGTATAACCCAAAGGAAAATTATTGATAATTATGTTTGCAAACATATTGTGCTTTTTGATGTCATTTATTATTCTTCGGAATAACAGACAATGTTTCACTTAAAAATACAAAGAAATCGATGCGAATTTTTCGCCTTGTAAATGGTGGCTGTATCTCACTAGGTAGAAAATATCATTATGGAAAGATTTTCATACAAAATTAAAATGTATGGAAATTTTATGGTGACCGATTTGCGAAACTGAGGACCATAAAATATAACCCTTTGAAATATTCAGGTACCAGAAACAGTACACTTTTTTCAAACGAACGGCGTTGGTATTTTTCGTACAAGTTTTTATGGATGTGTAGCAAGAGTCATCATTACATTTTGCAGTTACCTGGATATTTCAAATACTAAACACTCAGCTTAATTCAATATATTTAAAGTAAAAAAATTCTGTTACTCATTCTGTTAATTTTTCTTTGGGTGTATAATTGAAATACAAAAAGTTTTAAAAAGAAGCGACAACAACCTGCTTCACTGAATGCAATTTTACACTCCTTTTAACGAAAATTGTTGATGTTCGTGTCCTATGTGTGTAAAATGTGAAGATGTTGAACGCCCGGGTGATATGGATGCCGACGTCTGCTGGTAATACATACGTATACCTATACGCATGAGTATTAAGATAATTACTGTATTACATATTTTTTATTACTTATACGTTACCAATAAGAATGAATAATCAAACATACAATATTAAATATGTACCACAGATCAGCAATGAATCACTTTTTCGTTACTCATAAGTACTCATGAATTTTTGAGTCAACAGTATTGAAATTTAACTACTCTGATTCATTCGTACTCACTACAACGTTGATTTATAAGTACAAGTTGCAATGAGTATGAGTACAACGTTGACATCGAACTCATAACATTTGATTTTTTTTTTGATTCATACGCCTACTCATTCAGATTCATAAATTTAAAAAAATACTTAGAATACTCCTAAATGATTCGATTGGTTCGAATCATTCATTAAAACTTACAGTCTTAGTTGTTATTATATTTACAACAAAAGGACAAAGACATACAAACAAAAAAACACAGAGCAGCAAACAGAGCAAATACACAACCCTCTAGTGAGTATTGTAGTGTTCGTACGCGATTCATACTTATTTTGTAATGCTTGTATATGTTGAGTCATGGAGAGTAGAAATCAAAAACATCATGCGTAGTGTTAAGTATGAGTATGATGAGTACTTCAAACTTTGAATATGAGTACTATGAGTATGATATTAAAATAAGTATGAATGCGTATAATTATTAGAAATTATGAGTATGATTCGAATCTACTCATCTTTTTGAATACTCATTGCTGATCTCTAATATGTACGAATAATTTTTCATTTTTAATTTTTTTTTTAATTTCATAGTATATTGTATATATCATATAAAGTCATATTGGAACAAGGTTGGCACATTTCCGAATGAAAAAAATGTTAGCCTTAATAATTTTCAAAGTGAAAAAAATATCTAAGTGATAAAATTTGTATAAAAACAACAGGAATTAGTTCCTTGTTCTACTCGCTACATACATACGAGTATATACATAATTGATCATTACAACCCTTTAGTGAGTATAACGACCACTTAAGTTGTGTGTGTTAATTTTATACAAGAGTGGCGGAACCTACAGTATAAGTCGACTCCGAATGATAGATTTTTGAGAAATTGAAGAAATATGTTTTCATATTCCATAGCTATCAGATCACGACGACTTCCTGCCACAAACCTCTTTAAAATTCTTCCAATTATATTGATATCGCTGTATAAGAAATTACTCATTTGAATACCATTTATTTTTTTAATTGATTTCTACTTCAAACATCGATATCTTTTATTTTTAATCACTAATATTGAAAATTATTACTTAAAAAAAATAAATTTTTCAACCATTGAAATGAAAAAATTGGCATTACCTGTGTAAGTGAAAAAATGTTATGGGTATTAATAACATTTTAAATATTCACTTATCACACTAAGAGTTCACGGAAATAGTGGAACATTTTATCAACATTTGATTCTTTTTTTATACAATTCTGATCAAAAAATTAAAATTGATATTAACCAACTTAGACCGCACTAAAGTTGACTCGACATGCTGAAACTTGAAAAATATTGCAGTATTCACGGCACATCGAGCACTAATGCTCTTTGGGTGAAAATGAATTTAGGAAGCTATTAAAGAGTTTTTATATATATTTTGTTTATGTGTTAGTGAACTGATAAGTGGATCAGCAATTTTTGAAGATTCATTCAAAAAACATTACTTTTTGTACTAGAATGAGAGCTTTATAGTGCAAATAACACAGTTTTTTTGCCTATATTACGAAGAAAATTATTCCTTTTTTGTAATCTTAAGTGATGACTCGATTCACCACACCAAAGACCTTTATGGAAGACAGATCCGGAACTTGATCAAATTTTAAAATTTTGAAAGCCTGTAAAATGGTTCCATGATTTGAAAAATTATATAACAATGCGATGAAGTCATCGTAGTTTAGTATGTAGTGTGTTAGCTTATTAGACGTGAGGCCACTTTTCCAACCTCCAGGTCAAACATTTCCTACAAAACGAAATGCGAAAAAATATTTCTTCGACAACCTCCTCTCAGCAGTTTTCTGGCGAAATAAATCAAATAAAATTGCCTGAAAGGATTTTCAAATATACTCTGTCGTTCGAAGTTGACTTTAAGCTGTCGATCCTGTCACTCATGTATAAAATTAACACACACACAGAACATAAATGGTGTAAGAAGATAGGTAGTAGTACTGGCTTCAGTGTTGTAATGACTCATTATGTATGTATTGTATGTATGTTTATAACAATGCGTACAAAATTTGAAACAAGAATAACTTGAAATACCAATTTCTAAACAATCCATCCTTAATGAGAACAAAACACTATTCAACTAAGGCTAGAACGTTGAAAATTAAAGTAAATTCCATGAATTTTTCATTACATTTTCAGGAAAATATATTAACCAAACAAATATTTTAAATTTTATTAAAATTATAAAATTTTAAGTTTTTATTTAAAATATCAACAAAACTTTCAACGAATAAAATCTTAATCTATAAATTTTATAAAAAAAAAAAAAACGAAAACAATTAAACTGTTAACAATTTTTTAATTCTTATTTTAAACACCACGATTGTCATGATATTCTTTTATTGGAGGTCAAATAAGTTTATCCCTCTGTCTCGTTTTTCCAACCAATAAATTACGCAGAAGACGAAGACCAATACCACGATATAAGCTGTACAGTATAGCCATTAAATGGACAAAAATCATTGAGTGCTCTGTGTGCTGAAGTGATTCAAACGGTTAATGCTCAAATGTTGCACGTAATTTTTAACAAATTTATAGCTTAAGAGTTTGCAAACGTCATATTCTACAAATATGACATCAGGACAAACAATAACTAAGTAAATAAATAAAAACAAAAGAGTACAGAAAACGCTTAGAAAATAATCTCTTGATATGTATTCAAAAGATTTTAAATGTCAAAATTATTTTAAAAAATGTAAAAGGATTTACAATATGTTGGTATTAATGTGAACTGCGCTACCCTTTAGAATACAGAAATAAAAGTCAGTACGTATCAGCACGTCGCCGTAGTCTAGTAGGTAGTGTGTTGGCTTATTAGACGAAAGGCCAGGGTTCAAATCTCCGTCAGGAATTAAAAACGAAATATGAAAAAATATTTCTTCGGCGGCTTCCTCTCAGCAGCTTTCTGGCAAAAACTCTGAGAGTAAATAAAATTGCCATGAAAAGTTTCTCAAAAAATCTGTCGTTCGGAGCCGACTTTAAACTGTAGGTCCCACCACTCATGTATAAATTAACACACACAACATAAGTGGTGTGAGAAGCTAGGCCGTAATCCTGACTGAAGGGTTGTAATGGCCAATTATGTATGTATGTATGTATCAGCACGTATATCATTATTTAAAAAAACATGTAAAATCAAAATGATTGAAATCCAAACATTTTATTTTAATTTTTTTAAATTTTATTCGGGATATAAATTTGAATTTTTATTAAAATAACACACGATCTTCCTGACAAACTCTTTTAAAGAAGAAATCAAAATGGGGCAATGTCTGCTCAAAACTATGCTCTCAACAGTATCGGTTATCGTTTCGACGCATATCTGCCATTTAATTTTAAGTAAAAAACAACAAAAACTTTAAATACTTGAATACAGCAGCACACGATTACTTCATATCGATCTTAAGATCTTATGCTACAAATTCCAGTTGAGCTACTTAACAATATTCAATGAAAACCCTGAGAAAACGACAGACTAACAATTTCAAATTTTCTCAATTATATCTACGATTGCCAAGATACGGAATTCTTTAAAGCGATTGTTCTGTAATTCAACTGCCCGCATAAATTGCTTTTTGAGAATTCCGTTCAGTTTGTTTACTACCCATACTGAGAGGATGAAAAAGAAGAATTTCTTTTGCAACGAGTTGTATAACCCACTAGTCCATCGAATAGGAATCGATATGCCCTACAATATAGACAAGTTTTATGAGAATAAAAGAAGTATTTTCTACAGTGACATAGCCTAGTAGATAGTTTGTTTATTACCTTATTAGACGTGAGGATATGGTTCAGATATCTCGAACAAACAAACAAAACTCAGCAGATTTCTGAATAAACTCTGAAAATTAATAAAAAATGTTATGAAAAGTTTCTCAAAAAAGCTTGTCGTTCGGTGTCGACTTTACACTGTAGGTCCCGACACTGGGAAACTAGGTAGTAATTCTAACTAAAGAGTCATTTGTTCGAATCTCTCTTATAACAGCCCATATACAAATCTAAAGAACTGACTACCTACATTGAAAGCAATAAGTTTCCTTCCAGAATCGTTTCTATGCCTTTATAAAGCCTTAAACAACATTTAAACTTGGGTGCCCTGGTGGTTTAGTGGTTATTGTATCAGACTGTTAAACTGTTAGCTAAACTGCCAACAGAACAGTGTCCCGTTAGAATTCCTGTTACAATGCAAACCGCTCTGTTGTCGTTCTCCCGCAGTCCACTGCTAGACACAGCATTTGCGAAATTCGAGAACCAGGTATGTTAGACCACTCACGGTTTGTTGAATTCCATGCTGCTTATCTAACAGAGTGGGTTACATTGTATTTGCTAACAGAGTAGCTTATATTCTAATTGCTTTACTTAATTAATGCTTTAGGTAATCACAAAGATTATTAATTACGCTACCAAACGGTGTTGTAATATCATGGAGATTTATTATAACAAATAGGGTGATCCGATAATAAATCTGGCATGAACTCAACTCGATATCATTTCTCTTGAGGTATTTTATTTGAATTTTTAAATGAAACACAAATTTATATCGAAAATTCTACAAATCTGGTTAATTTGTGTTTTCTGTGATGAATTAAATGAAATGAGATTTTTTGTATTTGTTGTAATCTACTAATATTTGAAATGGAAAATGTATAAATTTATTTACATATCAAATGTATGTATGTATGTATTGAGCTATTGCAAATAAATTTCATCCGGATATAATACTTCTTTTTCTATCTTCCTTTACAATACTCCCCAAAAACATCCTGTCAGTAGCAGTCTTATTACAGAAACAGTAGTTTAATGCCAGAAATACTTCACTTCTCGCGCTGCGCAGAGCCGGCAATATGAAGTATTTCAATTGTAATAGAAGCTACATTACACAAGCAATATTTTATTTTTCAATTGAAGGCAATGAAAATTTAAACATTTACTCCTTCATAAACCAGTTGTTGCATTATTAGTTTTTTTTTTAATTTTAAATTTAAAACAAACATTTCAAATGTAATTGAAAATCTTCGAAAATTTTTGTTACGAGAAGCCATGGGAATTGAAACTAAAAACAGCCTGATTCATTATTTATTTTTTGTTTTAATTTGAAAATAACTGTACATGTACTTACATATTGCCACACTAGTTTATTTCGTGTTTCATATTTCAATAGAAATTTAATTTTTCACAATTTATGTACAGGTTTGCAGAATTTCAATCATTTTATATGATAAACAAACTAAACTAGAGTGTTTGTTTTAACTGAGAATTATTGTATGAGCATTTTTAAATTGCTGAAACCCTACACGCTCTTAGATGGTTACAACTGTTTTCATTTGGCATTGACCGGCATAAATCATATACTACAGGCAAACTACAATAGTATGTGGAGAGCAAAAAATGATTTGCAATAAATAAATCGTATGCACAATACGTGTCAGATAATAAAGTTCATTAAAGAAATAAATTTTCTTTAACGGAGTTTACTCAAAGCGTCACGGGGTAAATGAAGCACATATATTTGCTAGGAAATTGTATGGAACTCGTCTACAGATAGGGTTAACAAAAAGCAGAGCGTTTAGCTTTCTCGAACAGTATAAGTTTTGCAGGACGAGTGCCTTGTAGCTAAGTGGGTAGAGTGTTGGACTACAAGCGTGAGTGTCGTGGGTTCAATTTCGCTAATTACTCTGCTCTATTACATTACACCGAGCAATAGGTCTAAGTTACTTAGCTCGTTATAGTTTGTAACAGTACTCTAATTAATAAACAAAATACAATTAAGTTTTGCAGGACTAAGTTTTGGTAAAGTGGTTGTTGCGAATTCAATTTATTTCATCAATAACGGCTATAAAATAAAGGAGAATCAAGGATAAGAAGCATACATAGCTGTGTTCTTCTTTATAGTGTCGATACGAGGACTTCACCGATTCTGTGGGAAATCAAATATTTCTCCCGAATAACCTATCGTCTAACTACGTATACTATGCCTATAAGAAAAGTGGTCTTAACCACAAAAGCGAAACATATTCTTCATTTCGAATTCACTTTAAATTAGCTACTTAGAAAGAACTCTAAGCATGTAGGCGAAATTAAAAGGAAAATAGTTTCTGGGAGGAAGAGATGAGTGAATAATGTTTATCGATATTAAGCTTATTACGTCTATCGCTTCTTCCAATAGTTAGTTCCGAAATTAGATAACTGTGATAGCGGCCATGTTCTTAAAGCTATATCTGACAAATAATTGCCTTTAGCAGTTGGCAATTAATTCTTTATTTTAATTGAAAAATCATCTGCAGAAATGAGACGCATTTTTGAAATTACGAATTTCTGAGGTCTAAGACTATGCAATGCAACCCTGGCTGGGGGCGTCATAAGTTCTTATTTTATTTTTAAAATTACGCCATCACTGTAAATGGCAAGTACTATAAGTCAATGATTACCAACGTTCCTCTTTCAACAAGATGTAGCTGCGTGCGACACAACTTATGCTACATTAGAGCAATTTGAAGGCATGGCTCATCCCTCGATTATTTGACTTTGTTTGTACTTCATATAAAGAAAGAAAGCGCTTAAGACTCGATATTTGTTGTCTAAAAAAACATGGCATGCTAATATGCTCTTCACATTTGAAAAATTATTGTCATATATATGAAGTCAGGCTTATAAGTCAATAAACAGTTTTGGATATTTCCTGGGATGCAAGTGAGTCTTTGGTATTAAGCTTTTCTGCTTAATTTCCAATTTGCTTAGTCTACGATCGAGGAAATATGAAATTTACAAAAAAATTACAATATTTTGTTATTTTGTATCGCAAACAAGTCTTTATTAAATCGAATTTAGACGACTGTCTGTTCTATCTCTGTCCTATTGAGTATTTAGTGCAAGACGGTTCATAAATAAGTCTAGTTTTTATACATAACATTCTTTCATACATAATTGCTTATTACGAATCTTCAGTCGAAATTACAACCTTTCTTCTTACACCACTTATGTTGTGTGTGATAATTTTATACATAAGTGGCAGGACCTACAGTTTAAAGTCAAAAAACTTTTCATGGCAATTTTATTTACTTTCAGATTTTTTGCCAGAAAACTGCTGAGAGGAAGTCGCCGATAAAATATTTTTTTATGTTTCGTTTTGTTCGACTTGTCTGACCTGGCTACTTTCTACTAGACTACGGTGAAATTATAAACCTAATTTGATTGTAAAATCATAAATTTCCAGTTGAATGTAACGAAATTTGAACGAGCATTTATAAGAGGGAATTGATTATTTCGAAGACTTCCACTATTATTATATAAATAGACCTCTTTGAACATTTGTTACTTTCCTATTGTATTTGTTTTTATTGCAAATATTATATATTTTTTATTACTGTTGTTTTTATATATCCTTTTCCGTTTTTGCTGGTTATACTTCAGCATACCATACATACTTATATACCTAGGCGGACGATATTTTTCCATTCAATGTATCTACAATATAGATATGTATGTATATGTATATATATTGTTTTCTTTAAAATATTGTACATTATTTAATGTTTTATGTGTAAAAAATTCCTCATCATCTTTACTCTCTTATGTACTCTTTTATTATAAATTTTTAATTACGATTTTTCTCCTTTTATGATTTTCCTTTCTCTTCCCGCCAAATGCAAACAAATCGAATACAAAATTTTTTATCTACGTTTAGAATTTCTCGGCAATTTCAATTCGTTTAATTATTTATTTGAAAAGTTTATTTATTTTAAGGATTTTCTGTAATTTTTCAATTCATAGCCAAGAAGCAGAAAACGCTTTATTTTTAAATAATTAATTTTATAAAACATCACTCATTCATTCAATCGTTTAATTGTTTGTCATATTGTTTCTAATTATTGCCATATGAATTGTTTATTTTGTTTTTATTTAAATATTTATAAAAAAAATTATTAAAATTATCATTTTTAAGTGCACGCTCACTGCAAAAAATTTTAAAAATTTTGCAAAAAGTAATAACAACTCGCTTTAAACGCTCAAACGCTATTTTTGTGAAAAGTTGTCGAAAATGTTGTCGGGAACTAAAGTGCCGAGAGAGAAATATTTATTGGTTAAACAATTTCATCCAGCAAAACCAGTAAACTACATCGAATTTATCACAGAAATTAATTCCTCCCTGAATTAAATTCATCTTATCGGCGAAAGTTTAATTAAAATCCGTAGCAATAGAAAAAACGTAGCAATATTGGCGAAACAAAAATTGGAGTGAATTGTTAAAGCACAAAAACCTTGCCTCAGTTAAAGGTATTATAGCCTACATTTAACACGAAGATGTAAAAGCTAGCCTTTTAAAGCGGGACTTTTAAATAAAAAATAATTTCAATTCTAGAAAGCGAAGAAGACTTCCATAGCCTATATCTCAAATCGAGCTACATTCTCTAGATTTCATGTTAAAAAAAATTAAACGCACATCAAACTCATTGTTCGATCCTTTTGCAACCAAGAATCCTCATTGAAAAAACTCATGAACGATTTTGGTACTTTCAGTATCTTAACTGCCAGAAGTCACCGTAGTCTGATAGGTAATATGTTGGCTTATTATATATGAGGCCTCGATTCAAATCCCAGGTCAGACATCGCCGCCAAAACGAAGTATGAAAATAATGTTTCTTAGGCGACTTCCTCTCAGCAGATTTCTGGCAAAAACTCTGAAGTAAATAACAAATTGCCACAGGAAGTTTCTCAAAAGATCTATCGTTTGGAATCGACTTTAAACTGTAAGTCTCGCCACTCATGCATAAAATTAACACACACAACATATGTGGTGTGTAAAGGTAGGTCATAATCCTAACTGAAGGACTGTAAGGACCAATTATGTATGTAAGTATGTAACTGTCAGAATCTGCTTATATTCAGATTCAGTCCAAGTTTCCCTCATTAGGTGTCGTGAA
This sequence comes from Sarcophaga bullata, assembly GCA_005959815.1. Lineage (NCBI taxonomy): Eukaryota > Metazoa > Arthropoda > Insecta > Diptera > Sarcophagidae > Sarcophaga > Sarcophaga bullata. Next base: position 33,183 of record QOCX01000271.1, read on the forward strand.
AAATGATGGTCACGAAGCATATAAACATGATAATTATGCAGATTAGTAATACTAATACAATAAATTGTCTCCAATCTCACTTATTCATTTTGGTGCCGGAAAATATGACAACAATCCGTTAGGCAGGTTTTATATGCTGGTACTGTAAAATCCAACCGAAAAACTTTTACTGACAAATTTATCAGCACTATTCAGCATACATTAATTCAAACAATTGTTCGCTTACGATGGTATGTAATTCTCCAAAGTCTGATATGCTGGGGCAGAGAACACACACAATTTGGCATTTTCTATCAAGAATTGTTTAGAAGAAGTTTTTTTTCTCTAAAAGACACCAAACCCATTAATTAATCAATTTAAATTTAATTACTATATGGTAGGAAAAATAGAAGTTTCAAAACAATTTCATTTTATTGTGAAAATAATCTCCGCCCGCCTGCAATTGTCTGAGTCATTATACATAATATTTCCAAATACCAGTAACGATTAAAACCGAGCAAGTAAATATATTTAAAATGTGTGTAGTAATTCTCATTTCAAATTTATTTTGAAGAAATAATTAATTAAAATTAAAACGAAAAATCCTCTAAACTTAATCCACATGTTTAATTAAACTTATTAAGCATTTCCATTTTCTTACTTAATTACGTAGTAACCAATCATACTCTCCACTTATGCCTCAAAAACATCTCTCCAATGATTGAGTTCATTGTTCTTCTTTATTTCATATTTCATTGTTTTGTTTTTTTTTTGCTTTCTTTATACTTTTCATATCAGTTACATATAACATAAGAAGATCACATGTTTGGTTTGTTGTCCTAAAAGTAGCATGAATAGTTTAGTGTACTGTTATAGCTTTTACCGTTAATAACCGCAATTATATAATTACCATATACAATATACATATGCAATATAAATTATTCATGACACAATTATCCAATTTACAATCGATAAGTATTGTGGAAAAAAAATTATCGATAAAGAAATGAAAATTTTAATTGTTTTTTAATACATTAACACCGATTATACCGTAAATTCTTTAAAGAAACTTTATTTTTTTTGTTCATCAAAAATGCATTGTATTCCTCATGGAACTGACAATTTGTGTGAGATCTACAGGCAAATGTAAGGACGACTATATGTTAAATGTCATCTACATACATACATACATACATACATACATACATACATACATACATACATACATACATATACATACATACATACATACATACATACATACATATACTAATTGGTCATTACAACTCTTTAGTCAGGATTACGACCTAGCTTCTCACACCACTTACGTTATGTGTTTTTCTTTTATACATGAGTGACGGGACCTACAGTTTAAAGTCGACTCCGAACGACAGATTTTTGAGAAATTTTTCTCTTAGAGTTTTTGCCAGAAATCTGCTGAGAGGAAGTTGCCGAAGAAATATTTTTTTCATATTTTCGGTTTTGATGTCTGACATGAGGTTTGAAGTGTCTAAGAAGTGTCATGTCTAATTAGCCAACATCTACCTAATAAACTACGGCGACTTCAAATGGCATCTACCATATAGAATTATGTTATTATTAATTGTAGTGAAAGTAGACTAAGTATATCTGAAATGTGTTTTTCAAATTCATAAATAATACATGATGAGGAATATACTTAATATGTGTATACAATGTTCATACAGTTAGAGACTAAAGTTTAAATACGTTATTGAAATCAGTGTTCAGTTCAAAGAAAACTAAATTAATTTAAAAACTACTATTATGCAATTTTATTGATCTTTATTGATTAAAAAAATAGAATAAATAGAAGGCTCTTTAAACTCAACGATTTAGGATTACCAAGTTCATATCAGATAGGCAACATTGTACTGCAAAAAGAGCTAAATTAACAGTGGTTACGCCATTTTGACCGTCGGTATGACGGTAATATACCGAGTGTAGTAATATCTGATAAGTAACACTGAATATGGCAGTTTCTACAATTTCTTTTATTTGAGATTTGAATACTTTAATCAAGCCACGAAAAAAAATAACAAAAATCATAACAATAACCATATCTAAATACATACATATATAATTAGGCATTACAACCCTTCAGTCAGGATTATGATAGTTTCTCACACCCCACTGGACTGAAAAACTGACTTTATGGTAACTAATACAGGCAATGAGTAGGGATTTCGTTTGGCCACAATTTCATTCTTTTTTCGATTTCCTCTTTTTCACACCGAAATAATGTTCCAGTTATATTTCTTAGACAAAAAAAAAACAAACAACAACATGAATATTCATATCTACAGCATACATATGCATATGTATACATCTGAAACAGGGCCAACACTTGCAAATTTGAAATTTAAATTCAATACAAACGCCTTAGAATGCTGATCGGAGAAAGGACAAATTTCTAATACAATAAAACAACAAACTTTAAAAAAACAAGAAAAACTTAAAATTTTTGTAAAGAAAACAGAGAAAAATCCTAATTCAAAATGTTTCATGGATAAAACAGTATGATGCATGTTTAATAAAATAAAAGCAAATATCTGCCCTTTTAAGAAGATCTTAAGGTCTTCACCTTAAGAAAAAGTTTTTAAAAAAATTATTGAAAAATTATGAAATATTGTGTCATATTGTACTGATCGAATGACTTGGAACAGATACTTCTGTATTCTAGGGATGATAATTTTAGAAACACATTCTTCATACCACACGAACGTTGATAATAAAATATAATGCTTCAAATAAATAGCAAAAAAATTCACCCGTTATAAGTTTGCTAATATACGCTAATATACGATAAGTAAACTAAAAAAATATTTGCCTCGGTGTACTTGAATGCTCTTCGGAACTTGTTGCAGACATTCTACATTTATCCGATCCGACTCTAGTAATTTTGATATTAAGAATGTACTGTGTTTGTATAGCTTTGTCAATTTCTAATTGGGTTGAGGGTTCCTGTGAGAGAGGCATAATAAAGAAAAATGACAGGAAGTTGTACACTTAAAATTATGCCAAAATTCTTCTCTTACAACAATACATAAATAAAAAAAGAACTTTTTATATAATTAACTAACAATTATTTAATTTTTTAATCCTTTCGAGAGCATTCAGTTAAAAAGATTTTAATTTCAATATTAACAAAAAATAAGCAAGACTTACTAACAAGCATTTGAAATAATTTATTTAAATAGAATGAAAAGCTTCTTTAAATAAATTTTGCCACTCATAAGTATTCTTTCATATAATAGTGCTTAAATAATGTTTGTATGTTTTTTTTAAATAAACATTTAATTTAAATTTTAATTAAACACATACTCTATACTCTATTCCTAATTGATTATTTTCCATCAATTTAGCTAATTTTGGAAAACCACAATTTCTTGTGAATTTTCAAAACAAAAACGTTTTTTAATCGCTTTAGAAATGCATACCAAAACTGTTTCAATAATAATTCCTAGAATCGATAAAATCGTTTTCATAACTTCAATTGAATTATCAGAAATTAAAAAAAAAGTAAAACGAAGAAGTAAATTGAACATAAAATAACCAGACTAATTAGTATCCAATCGTATTGTGCCGTACCAGATTGTTTCATCGTCGAATTCAATAATTTTTTGGTAAAGATTATGACCTCAAAAAAGAACACATTGAAAACAAACATCGCACAAGTGTTATAATTAGTATTGGATCTAGATGCCGTGATCAATTGTTACAAAAATTTCAAGGTCAAGACCAAATAGCTTAGGAAAAAGACGTCGAAATATTAAATGGAATCTGGCAACAATCTTCCATCGATTGAATTTTGGTTTATCGTATGAATATGTACGTTCATTAACACCAGATTTCGAATGCCTGCCCGCACAATATTTTCACAGTTTATACACTTTAATATCTTGTCTTTAAACGGACAACATGACTTTACAGATTTACAGGTAGAGACTAGTTAAGTATCAATAAGTTTCCTTATAATTGCGTAGCCCATGTATTTCCCTTTCCTTTATCTCATGAGTCGTTTTGAGTTTGTCAATTTCTCCTTGCGTCCAAGACGATTTAAATCACAGAATGGTTTTGGTTCCACATCTCACTTCCTCACCGAAAGCACATCTGTGTCTCTAAATCCATTCGAGTATTTGTCTGTCCTTTAATTCCAGAGTACAGACATTGGTACAGACATTCGTAAACCAATTCAAATAATCTAAATATGAAAATGGACTGTATGGTGAATGCGTCAAAAACTTCTCAATGAAACTGTCACGGTTCCCGGGATCTGATTAAGCCATGATGATCGTATTGTATGATAAAATCTTTCTAATTGTTGACGATAGAGATCAGAATCATTCATTTGACTAGACTGTAAAAGTTCATGATCATAAATGCTTACAATTCCGACTGACAAACAAAATTTACTTTCTCGTATCCAAACGTGACTTTCGTGAAAGTTTGGAATTCTTTAACCATGAATTCATTAAATTTTTTACTGTTAACGATAAATGCGTGATTCATTAGCAACGTCTGCGCTTTGCTTATGTGTTGGTCTTTCTATATTTTAGCTATAATTTCTACAAACTTTTTCCTGATTTGTTGACCAAAGCGAGGTCAAGCGAAGGTTACTATCGAGATTATGAAATTCGTCTCATAAACTTTACAAAATTTTTTCCATCAAAGCATTCTTATCTTCTCTGTAATAGAAAAACCAAATAAGACGACAAGGTTTTGAATTTGTACCAATTTTTGAATGTGAATAACATTTCACAGAATGTATTGATTTTAATAATGTCTTGCAACAAAATGTAGCTTGCAAGACAACTTTGAAACATGTATTACATGAACTAATCAATATCATCCGTGACATTATATTTTAACTGTAATTTGTAGATGAGTTTTCACGAGGTGTCAATATAGCTGGCAATTGTCTTATATTCTTGCATAGACAATTCAAAGATGACAGGACAAAATCTGACGTATGCAGCCGAGTTAGAACTCGACATCTACAGGCTGGCGGCCAATGCAGAGATTTAAAAATATTCCGAGAAACGCTTTATAAAGCTTGTATTCTTTCCAACATTTACTTTTATTCTAACTTTATATGAATGACTATTATTAGAGAACCACAAGTAAATCTTTAACGTTTAATAATATAATATTCCGTTTTGTAGTACGCCATAAAATTTTACGACTAATTAGAGCATTAAATTCATATGAATGATATCAGTGGATACCACTTAACATAACAAAAAGAATCTGCTTATAACTTGGTCATTGTCGTCCTCTAACTGTTACCTACGTCTACGCTCAGCGGTATATTCTCGCAGAAAAATATTCCTTTATTACATTAAAACAAATATTTCAACACACAGTTGGCAATAATGAAGTCATTAATTTAAAGACGGCAGTAGAAAATAGCATCATCTTAGCAGTTCAACTAAGAGGAAATGACTTGCAATTGTCATACAGTCTATTATATTTATGTACATAAGTAATTACATCAGACATAAGCACAATAATTGCTTACACATTGTAATTTTTCCAAGTAATTAGTTTTAATCAATCAACTCCATGATGTGATAACAGCAGTGCGTATGATTATTAATTATTTTCCCTTTGATTAACTAAATAAAGAAATACCGCACAGAACCATAGAACCATAGATGCTGGGGATTGCATTTTATTCATTTTTGCATTCTCTTTTAACAATTCAAAATACATGCATTAATGTATTATTAATGCATGCATACATAATTGATTATTACAACCCTCCAGTCAGGAAAACAACCTAGCTTCTTACACCACTTATGCTGTGTGTGTTAATTTTATACATGAGTGGCGGGACCTACAGTTTAAATTCGATTCTGAACGACAGATACTTTTCATGGTAATTTTTACTCACTCTCAGAGTTTTTGCCAGAAATCTCCTGAGAGGAAGTCTTACTCACAGAGTTTTTGCCAGAAATCTGCTGAGAGGAAGTCTTACTCTCAGAGTTTTTGCCAGAAATCTGCTGAAAGCAAGTCGCCGAAGAAATATTTTTTCGTGTTGTTCGAGAGATGTTTGACCTGAGATGTTTTACGATATCGTAACAAGTCGTTAGCAATAATTTCTTGATCAATCGTAGATAATACGAATATTGACTTATAACTACTTACAACATGATGGTATAACATGACATACAACCAACGGATTTTATTTCAATTATAGTCCCTAGATAGGCTGTATTTCATGAATTTAATTGCCAATATCGCTAGATTTAAAGCAAATTTAATATTTGACGAATTAAACGATTATCTATTAAAATTGGCTATAAAAAAACAATACATAAACATGACAACAACAAAAAAGATCACGTAAGAAAATAGTGTTGCGAAAACAATTGTAGTCGAACCAAGGTGACTGTGTGACTGATGGGTTTGGAAAGAAATCGTTCATTAAGAGCTTCTACAATGTGGTCAAGTCTGGTAATTGACTCTAATAATTCTGCTATGCACAATAAAACGTGATTGATTTAAATTCACTACAAATAAATGTAACAATTCCTAGCTAATATTTGAAGAAATTAACGTTAAATGCATAAAACGAATACAACACAAGTTTAATTTTATAATCATAGTAAGTGTGTATGTATTGTAGTCGCCGTAGTCTAGTGGGTAGTGTGTTGGCTTATTAGACGAAAGGCCAGGTCTCGGAATCCCCGGTCAGACATCAAAAACGAAGTATGAAAAATATTTCTTCGGCGACTTCCTCTCAGTAGATTTCTGGCAAAAACTCTGAGAGTAAATAAAATTGCCATGAAAAGTTTCTCAAAAAATCTGTCGTTCGGAGTCGACTTTAAACTGTAGGTCCCGCCACTCATGTATAAAATTAACACACACAACATAGTGGTGTGAGAAGCTAGGCCGTAATCCTGACTGAAGGGTTGTAATGGCCAATTATGTATGTATGTAAGTGTGTATGTTAGAGTTTTAAATATTATAAGCTATTATATATGTGGCACAAACAAATATGTATAATATATAAATATATGTATTTATATAACTCAAATATTAACTTACCTCAGTTATATATTAAAATTTGTTTTTTAAACTTCCTCCCTACTGTGCTTTAGAAATTCAATTCTTAATAAAAAAAAATTTTTTTCTTATAATTATTGCTTTCTCAACAGATGAAAAATAGTTTTCTTCTTGTATAAAATGTAATTTTGTCGAAAGCTTTGAAAATTTTACATTAAATTTGAAAAAAAAATATAGTTTTTATTCAATATTTTTTCAAACTACTAACACAAAGGTGTATTAAACTTTAATTAAATTAATTTTGAAAATTTTACGAATAACAGTTTGTAATTGACAATATTTTTATATTGTAAATATTTGAAATAAAAATCAATAAATTTTTGGTTATACAAACTCAGGCCGAAACGAATTATATTTGAATTTCGGTCAGAATGGACAACTTCAAGGAATTGAGCCGGTCCATTATTATATTTCAACTTTCGTAGCAAACATTAATTACTTCATGTGAATACCATGCATTTGGTATTAATTCGAACTGTCTTTTCATTTTATTGTGTCAAACATTTTTTTTTTTTTTTTTTTTTTTTTTTTGTCGTATTTTTCTATTTCGTTTTTCTTTTTCAATTTTATTTATTTCCAATTCAAATATGATTTATAAAACAGCTACAGACGTTAAAGTATAAACTCACTTTATAACTGTTGTTATTGTTTTGTTTGTACTTTTTGTTGAGCATAAATATGATAATTATTAGTGGCTCACAAAAAAACTGTTTTATTTTTTCATTCTCTTACTTCTTTTTTTTTTCATTGACAATGCCAAATGCAAATGATTCGACAATGATTACACAAATATGCACTCTCGCTAACACTCTGAAAATTCCATTATAAAGCAGAACTCCTACAATAAGTTCGTTGGGAAAGTTAAACTCTCTTGCTTTGTTTTTGCTTTAGTCAAGCAGATAACGGGAAAATGAATTTTAATTATTTAATAAACAAAAACACAGCATTTTGTTCAAAAGCTTTAAATTACAGTTATTATTATTGCAATGGTTTAATTATTTTCATTTTATTTATTACACTTTACATAAAATATAAATAAACCGGTTATTTTCCAAATCCGTTATTCTAATTTTTTTTTTTTTTTTGTTCATTCACTACTATTAGGATAATGCCTACAGAATAAAAGCGCGTAACTGCTTGCATGAAAAAAATACGTGGCTGCTCTGGCCAAAGGATAACAACGTTATGTTTAACATGTTGCCGATGTTAGGTTATATTAAAGCAACTGTTGCTCATTTTGGTACTGTTATCACCTTTTACTGTGTATATATTCTAGACAGTAACATTCAAGTTTATTGGCTCAATATGTCAAGGGAGAAAATTAAATATACTATACACATATAAACACATATACATATACACACGAAACATCGTAACGAAGAGTTTATGTTAAGCTATGTTATACATTCATCTGTACAAACACTTTTACACTTACAGATGTTTTATACAATATACCATAAAAAAAAATAACTGTTTACAATTCTATAAGTATGCATGTGTATGTAGTAAGTATAATATAAAGAACAACGTGTTGCCGTAGTTATAACAGTTATAACTCTCACAGGCAACCATATCCATGTTAAGTGTGTTAAAGCATGTTTGTTTATTTCAGGGATTACCATTTCATAGCACAATTGTGCAGAGAGAATTCACACACATTGCTTATGCTCTTTTATTTAGTCGTCGATCAGACCGCGACGAGTGCACATGTTAGCGGATGCCATAACATATTTTTTCAGCTTTACACTCAAAAAATATTTAAGTAGCAAATATTTTAAAAATGCTTTTATTAAAATCCAATATCTTTTATGTTCTAAAATGACATTTAAAGGCATTTAATTGATAGAGAAAGGGAACAGCTTTTTTGTAGACATAAAGCATTTTTTTTTTTGGAAAAATTGAAAGGGTTTTTATTAGTAGGAGAGGAAATTCATGAACTAAAGTAGTTTCCACCAAATATCTAAAAAAACAATCCCTAAATTTCGAGTTGAAGATGTATAACTTTATGTATGCTGATGAAAAGAAAATCAATTAGCGTAAATTACTAACACTTTTCTTTGACAGTAAATGAATAAAATCACTCACTTATTTTCACTCACTTACTCACTAATACATAACCAAAAAATTTTTGGTAACCCCTGGTTTATTTAATATTCCTTTTATTTTAACAGATGCTCTCATTTAACATTTAAGAGAGTAGCAAACAAAAATAATTCAGATTCCTATGTAATTTTAACACAACATTTACTCACTTAGTTTAAAGAAACAACGATTTTATAGATATGTTTAAAAAATATGTACAATACTTCAAATTAATATCGATGTTATAACATTAAAATTTCAAATTAATAACGAGTTTTAAATGGCCATAGTATATATAGTATTTAGTGTGTTGGCTTATTAGACGTGAAGCCACATTTCAAATCTCAGGTCAGACATCTCTAACAAAACAAAATTTGAAAAAATATTGCTCCAGCGACTTCATCTTAGCACATTTCTGTCAAAAACTCTGAGAGTAAATAAAATTGCCAAGAAAATCTTTCTCAAAAATTTGTTGTTTGGAATCGACTTTAAACTGTAGATCCGCCATTCATGTACAAAGTTAACACACACAACATAAGAGGTGTGAGAAACTAGATCGTAATCTTGACTGAATGATTATAATAACCAACTATGTTTGTATGTATGAGTTTTCAAAAAATATTTTCATTATATGTTCTCATAGACAACAAAAGTTTCTACGCCAATAGTTTTCGATGAAACGTAGTCAATATCTAGCGAAACGTTTGGTTCAATTAGAAAGAATTAATGAGCCTTCAGGGTCCGATATACAACAGAATTTTCTCTATGAATAAAGAGTCTTCCAATCGGCCATTTGACATGCACATAATTGATCGCCCTCTAAGGGGGATCCTCCTCTTAGGATGTTGCGATCCGACTAATAATTTTCATGCACCTACACAGGAAATTGGTTCAAATACTACATTCACTGCTTAAAATGTTTCAAATGCTATGTCCGTACAGTAGAATTTTTTTTGTATCAAATAAGCGTTTTTTTTTTATCGCATTTATTTCCTTTACATAAATATGCCATTTAACATTGCAGAGAACATATAGTATGCAGAGAGTAATATCAGAAATGTTAACTCAAAATTGTTATTTCTTTTCATAGAAAAAAAACTTTTAGAGGAAAATAATTTCTAATTACTTTTCCATTATTAAGAGCAACAGTAGAGATGCTGAATTAACAGGTTGCCTATGAGGTTAATAAGAGAGAGAGCGAGAACGAGAGAAATTCAAGAAGCATGTGTAAATGAAAAATTAGGTCAAGTAAAAAACGTTATTTTTAATCAATAAGTATTGTCAAATCGATATTAAGTCTTAACTAAACATACGAAAGAATATGAATTTAAAAAATATTCACTTTCAAATACAATTCCTTTAATTTTCATAAGAGGAACGTACGAAATAGAATGCCAAACCAAATTTCCATTCTAACTTATTTTTAACCGAAAGCCTTATATTGTTACATATATTTTCTTCAGTTTGTACCATTTAAGTGTGTGGCATTAAGTAAGGATTTCTCATTCTCAAGTAGGGTTAAGTTAATACTCGACCATATAATTAACATAATTGGGATGATTGTCGGCGCTCACTGTTGCGACACTGTATTGATTTGTTTGATACAAGAACAGATTGGTTGGATTGATTTCTTTTTGTTGCGGCACACAATTGATTTGTTCTCATTTTGTTTTGTTGCGCTATCCTTTATGGTTTTTCTGTTCGTTTCGTTCGTTAAAAGCAACAGTTATGTTACTCTCTTAATAAAAGGAAAACAAGAGAGAGAAAGTGAAAACAAAATAAGGTTTTATTGTAACAGAATTTTATTTGTTCTCTCAGTGACGACGCCGGGTCTACAATATGTAGCTCATTTACTTTTAACTTGAAAAAAAAATTAAATTCAGATGGTCTGTGGGAGACTGCAATAAATAAAGCAGAGAATAACTGGTATCCTTGGGCAGATTGAGACCACAACTGTTACAAAAAGCACACGTGAGACTAAGGAGAGTTACAAAAGAATATCAAAAACGAAAGGAATGAGTTATTATTATACATATGTATTAGTTACACACATACACTCTCACACTTACTCTTATCAATATTTTATCGTTAAAATAATAAACGTACAAACAACAACAACAACAACAACAGAAAAATTAAAGCCTCTCAAAAACAGCAACAAAACCAACACAATGGAAATACAAAGCAGAGGAGTGAGCCTAAGGGTAAGATAAACAAAAATAACGACAATAAATACACTCTCAGCAAAAAACAAAACAAAACAAACAAACAACAAGGAACTCTGTTTTGTCGAGCCTGGGAGAAGGCAAGTGTACGAAAAAAGTTTTAAATAAAAAAAAACAACAAGAACAACAATGGCGACTCCGAGCAATGAACAAAAAATGATTTTGTAAGGAAACAAACACTGAACTGACAGAACTTAAAAAACATATTATTTTAAGTAATACGTTGTTGGTGTTGCTGTCAGTAATGTGTGTTCCGTTATGTTTTGCGCCATTTCTAAAGACTCCAAGCATTCAATAGAAAACTGTAGTTTATTGTTATTGTACTGTTTTATCCAATATTTTTCAAATAAAACAGTTTAAACTTAAACGCACACATAGATTCAGAAGTTAGAAAATTTGTTAAAACACCTCCCATTAATGGCCGAGAAAATATCAAAAGAGAGCAACAGGCGTCTAAAAACATGAACAAATCTACCACCAATCCACTTACTAACTGATCCTAAGCTAGTTAGACTTTTTATCTCCTTTTGTATTACGTTTCAACTTACGGTTTAAATCACCAAAAGCATGGCCGAATTTTGTTATGATATATATAACATGATATAAATTTCAATCGTTCCTTCTTGCCCACAGCACATTTAGTGGCTGCAATTAGTATAAATCGTATACTTGGTTTGCTACTCCAATTGTAATCTACCATAAAACTATAAACACTGTTAAATCACACGTTAAAGACAACATTACAGTCTATTCAACTTAAAAATTGTTTCATTAATATGATAATAAATTTTTAACCAGATATGGTCACCTGAAGAAGTTCATAAAACGTACATGAATGTGTTTCCCTTGAATTAATCCTGAAAAAATTCACAACAAATTTTTTGGCAGGAAGGAAATCATTGAAAAAGGGTTCGAAAATATTTGAGAGCATATTGAAAATTTATTGACAATGAAAATTGCATTTAAAAGTTGCAAGTATGTGACCAAGTGTTCTCATCTTGGAACAATGGTTGATAACAAAGTCGGTAATATTTTTTCAAATTAAATGTCGACCTGTACTTACAACATATGGAATACAAGTCCAAACAATTTCAATATAATTAAGAAACAACCATTGAAAACAATTACTATTTTAAGATTTATTTGTTGATTTAAGATATTTTTGTTGTCTTCTCCATATTACATACAATATGGAATAATATTTTGTAATCATTTTTTAATTCAACCCTTTTCGACATTAAATGGAAATAGTTGAGGTGAAATTCTGAAAATTTTACTGTGAATTGATTTTCCATTGCTAATGCAGAATCTAAAATCAATTCCAATACATACATACATACGGACATAATTGGTCATTACAACCATACTGTCAGGATTACGACCTAGCTTCTCACATCACTTGTGTTGTGTATGTTAATTTTATAAATGAACGTCGAACGACAGATTTTTAAAAAACTTTTAATGGCAATTTTACTTACTTTCAGAGTTTTTGCCAGAAATCTACTGAGAGGTAATCGCCAAAGAAATATTTTTTTGATGTCTGACCGGGGATTCGAACCCCTTTGGTCTAATAAGCCAACACACTAACTACTAGACTACGGCGCCTACGACATGGCGATAATATCCAACGTAACAATTCATTGCTACCTCTAGTTATTCGAAGTCGAAGCATTTTTAACATCTCGATATTCACAAAACCACTTGGATGTCACCCGATCGATCAACATCCCACGAGATTAATGGTTTTGTGATTATCGTGTCACTACCTTGTCGCAGTCAAAATTGGATTACTCATTACCGGTTCCAGGCCTGCGTGATCTAGTACATTGCGAAAGCCGAACATCAAGAAGCTGCGATCACTTCGTTCCCCATCTAATCTCAGCGACATTGGTGGACTGTGGGCCAATATATCCCACTACTTACGCTAGATTCTGAGGTCAGCTTCTAAGAAAGTAAGGGAAATAATGAAAAGTTTATAATTCGATAGAAACGTTTACTACCGTTAAAATTATAAAAATCTACTTTGCTACGGTAAGCGTTCTTACAATATCCACAAAAAACAATCTCAAACAGATTGTTTGCATTTCTGAAGTATGATTTTGGTATGTAAGCTCCAAACTCTTTCGTAACGATTTTATACCCAAAACTATAGTGCTAAGCAATTTCATCTGATTTGAATGCGATTGTTGCCGTAGAAACACTGCATATTTCCAATGTTTTGCATAGCATGGCATAGCAAAGTAACTCAACAATCTAATAATTGAAGAAGCCTATTTAAAGAAATACCATCTACCGCATAATATTTATGTGAGCCAGGCTCTATGATTAGTCCAAAATTTGTACTTCTAACAAACAATATTTTATGTAGACATCTTCGTATATCTGCTGCTGTATTATAAATTACAATCGCGTGACTTCTTAAGTTAATTTTCTAATTTACTAGCATACTCTTTTACAGATCAATCACTGAAGTCTATTTCATCATTATACTAGTACCACTTTTTGTTGTACAATCTCCTGATATTCTCCGTCATATAAATTATGACATTGATGGACATTTTCTTGCTTGTAACATATTTTTTTTTCTTTCTTTTTTTTTATTAAATTTTACGAAGAAAATATATTTTAAATCTTATTTTTATATTAAATTCATTTCCCTGTGTGAGCATTCTTAACTGCGTAGGTAAGCAATGTGTATGTGGTATGCGAAGTATTCTTTTCTATTAATAGAGCTTTATTTTTACCGCCAAAACGATAAATGTTGTATTGCAGCCATTAAATAATTCATGAGTTTCATTTGATAACTTTTCTCACACACTCTTACTCTCTATGTAATTTCCTTTATCCTTCTCTCTCTCTCTCTCTCCTTCCCGCTGTCTCTTTCGCCGTCTATAATGTTAAAAGAAAAGAGTTGTTCTTTCTTACCGTTATTTCACCACAGGTATACGCAAATAAACAGAAAACTTCTTAAAATTATATGTTAGAGACGCATATGAATAACAAAATCTTGGTATTGTTTTTTTCGTTTATTTGATACGAAAAATATTAGATTTTCCATGAAATGTAATTTTTTCTGTAAAGATTTGTGAAGAAAAATGGCACCAAACTAATTGCAGAGTTTTCTTCATTCTGCATGAAGCAAACTGAATTGAAAGCATTCTGTGCACAAAAAATACTCTCCCTTACCATAACTAAGGCATCCATTCACATCTCTATTCGATATGATAGTCAAGACCAATATTTCTCGAAGGGAAATTTAAAATTACGTTCCATAAGAAAATAAAAACAAAAATTTCTTTGCGGAAAATCCAAAATTTCTCTCAGGCTGACTTTTTATAGTACGGGTGAGGTTTTATGGAGACGAGTTGATCGAAATCCAATCCTATAGAGTGCATCGTCTTTGTCCCAATTTTAAAAATTAGTTTAGCGTCATTTTTATCACTAATCTCCACAGAAAAAAATTATATTTCAGGAGAATAGCGTAACAATTCCCAATAATTCTTACTCACAGAATCGGCTTACATAAAAATTATTATTAGTAAGGGACGTGCCCCTTAGATTTTAAACGAATGGCAGACATATGCACATACCATAAAAAAATTATAGAAACTTACTAGTGAGGATGAAAAATAGGGAGATCAATCCAAAGAACTTGCATTACAACCCTTTAGTGAGGATTACAACCTAGCTTCTCACACCACTTATGTTGAGTGCATTAATTTTATCCGCAAATGGTGGTGGTAGGACCTACAGTTTAATACATTGAACACCTCTGATATTTAAATTAACAAAATTGTGTAAATTTTTCTATTCTTTTATCCAATAACACTGGAGTATGTGATTATCAATTTACCATAATATGTAGGTTATATAGAGACAATAAAACAAGAATTTAATGGAATTTGGAGTCATACATACATATGTGTATGTATACAGTGTCGAACAAAACTAAGGTACGACATTTTTGCTTTACTTTAACAATTTTTACACTTTAACAAATTTTAAATCATTTAATTACGCTTAAATTTTATCTAAAATTTTACATTTATATGTATATACCAAGCATAAAGGAGAAATGGAGGTGATTATAATTGTTAATGAACGCATTTTTAATTTATACAAACAGTTAAAAGAAAAAAAATTATTTTCTATTTATAAAACAATATTTATATACGCAAAACTATAGCACATATTCAAGTAATATGTGAGTATTGCATTGGAATATAGAGAATGGCATGGCATGGGTAGATAATATCTGTAACCACTTTAGAGCTTCAATTTAATTTTCAAAGAATCGCTCTTAAACACCACTATGTGTGTGTTTGAGATGGTTATCGTATTGATAACGGTCCTTTATGTCATACATTCTATGTAGTGGATCAAAAACTTTCTTAGAAAAACATCACAACACCATTTCACCTCTTGTTTTATTGTATCTTTTTAGTATCTTAAATTATCTTTACATTCTTATGGAATATTTTCGATTAAATTTAAATTCAGCAGAGGTAAGCTCAGTTTTCCATATGGTGATAGTGCTCTTTTGAGAATTTAATTCCGGCTTTCATAGTTTTTATGCTTTTATTTGATTTACAGCTCGTTTTTGCCTGGTTCTGGTTATAATATCAGTATTTAAAATTAATTAAGAAATCACATGTATTTACAAAAGACAAGTAGCATATAATACCAGAAACGAAATCACCATGAATGTAAAACTATTTTTTGCTATTTGAGTATTTATTGTTGCAATTCATCTTAAAATAGCATAATAAAAATAACGGTATTTATTTTTTGTATGTTTCTATAATTAATCGATACAGTAAATACTCATGATCAAATTTTAAATAAAAAAAAAATAAATGCTATGATCACGTATATTTCCACTAAAATAAAAAAATTGTTGTGATATAAGCAATCATTTTCATATTTTATATTGCACTTTTTGCTGACACTGTATATTATATTGTATATTTTTATTTACTTGATTGTTGAGCTGTTTTCAATAGTTATTAGTAAAATTTTTTTTATACATACGAATTACCTGGCTTTTAAATTCCAAAAATTTTTTCAATTTTATTAATAATATAATAATAAATATAGGTATGTATGTAGTATGCAGTATTTAATGCTTTTTTTATTTTCCTACAATTTATAAAAATCGATTTCTTTAAAATTTTTCCTTTTTCACAAAAACCCACAATTTACATTTTTTTTTAATTTTTAATTTTTAGTAACAAAATATATAAAATATTTGTTTTAATTTGTTTTTAATAATTACTTCTCTCTTTTTTTATAACATTTTTGCTCTGATAACATTAAAAAAATTCTCTGTCGTCCGTTAATAATTCTTCACTTTCTTCCTTGATTTTTGTTTAAAAAAAAACACGCGTTTAAATGCGCTACGCTCTTCGCTAAACAACAACAATCCAGGCACTGAAGTTTCTTGTTTTATCCATGCAATTCCGTTCAAAAAAAAAATAAATTAACAGGGAGAAGGAATAAAAATGTATTTCGTGTCCTAACATGTTGAATATTCGATACGCTTCAGTTTAGTTGAGTTTGCCTGGATGTTTTGCTTCGTTTATTTTAGTTGTTAAACTCCCAGGAGTTTAACAGTCGCTTCCATAAAGAAATACAAACAATAGTAGACAAATAACAACAACTTCAATAGTAATAAAAAGCTCTGAACACACACACACACACATGCACATACATAAATGTGTAACAGAGCGTGCATGAAAGAGAAGAGATCGAAAAAGTTCATGTACATATTTGTTGAGTGTGTGTGTAGCGGTGAGTGAGGGTGTTGGGAGTAACTGTATATGAATTTGTATTTGAGTAGCTACTAGGTACCCTAAACGTTTATATGAACAATTACGGACTGTTGCTTACTACGAAGGATGTTCGAAAGTGACAATATGCAATACAATTCTGATAAAGGTTTCATACTAATTTAAAGCCACATCGGATTATGCCTTAACTTAACTGGATAATGAATAAATCTGCATTTCAATAAGTCTTTAATTTTTAATTATAATTTGTGCGGAATAACGCACAATGTTCATAATGGGTTTTAATGTTTCCACACACTAAAATCTATTGATAAAAACTGAAATTATTCCCAATTTACTATATAGAGATAATGCTGATATATAAACCGATTTTAAGCAAACCGATTAAACCGATTTTAATGACAGCAATAATGGTAAAGGCTTAGATCAATATATTAGAATTCTACAAACTGAAACATTATGGCTAAAGTATTAAAAGTACACCTTATGACTTGGTACAATAAAAATGTTTCATGCTATTTGCCCTCAGTAATTTGGCTGAATGCTGTAGCAAAATATCTGTTAATTTTTGTTTCTAATTGATCGGATTTAATAAACGATTTCTGGTACTTTCGGTTATTAAAACAAATAAATCGATGAAATAGAAAAATTTCTTCGACGACTTCCTCTCAACAAATTGCTGGAAATAAAAGCAAAAATTTATTGCCAAGAAAAGTTTCTCAAAAAATCTGTCATTGGAAGTAGAATTTAAACTGTAGGTCCCGTCAATCATGTATAAAATTAACACACATAACCTAAGTGGTGTCAGAAGCTAGATTGTAATTCTGACTAAAGGATTGTAATGACCAATTATATATGTATGTATGTATATATGCCCCAATTTTTATATTTACATGCTTTTAAACCGCACTTTCTCACTCAATTTGAAAACAATAGCATATTAAGAAAAAGTTTCAGTATTTAGACGAAATAAAATTGATTGCCAATCTATTTTTTTTGCTATTTAATCTGTCATACTTAAGTTATGCACTTGAAATAAAGTGTCAACATCTTAATTCGCATGACTGAAAATTGTTATAAGTTGCATAGATGGTTACAGTCGCAATTGTATAACTACACTCGTATTCGAATATTTCATAAATAAGACAAAACATAAACCAGCTGTGTCCGTTCTAACCCTCCTCACACATTCCTTATCTATTGATATTAACCCGAGTAGTATGGGGCACTGTGTAAACGAAAACAGAGTAAAATAAGGGGAGCATTATTTTCCTCACATAACTGTTGCTCAACATTGTTGCTTTTATTACACAAAAGAAAAAATACATACACACAGAAAGTGATGTCAATTTTCTCTAGAAATTGTTTCTTCATTAAAGTGTTTTACGCTAATAAAGAAGAACTTATACCCTTTTACATTAAAATTCTTTTTAAATAATTTTTTTATAACGTCATTAACTTTTAAAATTTTTCCATTTCTTAAATTTTCATTGTATTTATCAATTTCATTGTATTTATCATTATCATTGTATTTTCATTGTATTTATCATTGCTCCGGGTATTTTCAGTTAACAACACTGCTTGTGCTAACATTTAAGGAATTGTACACTCTATTGCGCTCTCGCTTCTCTTACTATGTTATCATTAGAAGCACCTGTTAACTTATTACTACTATTTGCACAGCCAGTTTTTCTTAACTTATTAATTAGTAAGGCTAAGATTTCATTTCGTTATTTTTTATTTTATTTTACTCTGTTATATATAAATTATAATTTAAATTTGAAAAAAATAAAGTAAAAAATCTGCAAGTTTAATTTTGGTTATATTTTTTGTTATTTGGTGATTTTTTTTCACAAATGTTGGTTACAACACTTCTTTTTTCATGGCAACACTGCTCACCTTCTCTTTTCCAAATTATGTCTTTTTAATGTTAAAAAATCATAACAAAGTGAAAAAAGCTTTCTATGCCAAACTTTTATTTTTTACTTTTTTCATACACTTCAAGTAAATGATAAGAAGAAAGCAAAGGAATTTCTACTCTCATTGACAAAAAAAGGAAAAAGTTAAGAAAAACTGGCTGTGCAAATAGTAGTAAATAGTTAACAGGTGCTTCTAATGATAACATAGTAAGAGAAGCGAGAGCGCAATAGAGTGTACAATTCCTTAAATGTTAGCACAAGCAGTGTTGTTAACTGAAAATACCCGGAGCAATGATAATACATGAAAATACATAAATACATGATAATGATAAATACAATGAAATTGATAAATACAATGAAAATTTAAGAAATGGAAAATTTTTAAAAGTTAATGACGTTATAAAAAAAAATTATTTAAAAGAATTTTAATGTAAAAGGGTATAAGTTCTTCTTTATTAGCGTAAAACACTTTAATGAAGAAACAATTTCTAGAGAAAATTGACATCACTTTCTGTGTGTATGTATTTTTTCTTTTGTGTAATAAAAGCAACAATGTTGAGCAACAGTTATGTGAGGAAAATAATGCTCCCCTTATTTTACTCTTGTTTTCGTTTACACAGTGCCCCATACTATCGGGTTAATATCAATAGATAAGGAATGTGTGAGGAGGGTTAGAACGGACACAGCTGGTTTATGTTTTGTCTTATTTATGAAATATTCGAATACGAGTGTAGTTATACAATTGCGACTGTAACCATCTATGCAACTTATAACAATTTTCAGTCATGCGAATTAAGATGTTGACACTTTATTTCAAGTGCATAACTTAAGTATGACAGATTAAATAGCAAAAAAAATAGATTGGCAATCAATTTTATTTCGTCTAAATACTGAAACTTTTCTTAATATGCTATTGTTTTTCAAATTGAGTGAGAAAGTGCGGTTTAAAAGCATGTAATATAAAAATTGGGGCATATATACATACATACATATATAATTGGTCATATACAATCCTTTAGTAAGAATTACAATCTAGCTTCTGACACACTTAGGTTATGTGTGTTAATTTTATACATGATTGACGGGACCTACAGTTTAAATTCTACTTCCAATGACAGATTTTTTGAGAAACTTTTCTTGGCAATAAATTTTTGCTTTTATTTCCAGCAATTTGTTGAGAGGAAGTCGTCGAAGAAATTTTTCTATTTCATCGATTTATTTGTTTTAATAACCGAAAGTACCAGAAATCGTTTATTAAATCCGATCAATTAGAAACAAAAATTAACAGATATTTTGCTACAGCATTCAGCCAAATTACTGAGGGCAAATAGCATGAAACATTTTTATTGTACCAAGTCATAAGGTGTCTTTTAATACTTTAGCCATAATGTTTCAGTTTGTAGAATTCTAATATATTGATCTAAGCCTTTACCATTATTGCTGTCATTAAATCGGTTTAATCGGTTTGCTTAAAATCGGTTTATATATCAGCATTATCTCTATATAGTAAATTGGGAATAATTTCAGTTTTTATCAATAGATTTTAGTGTGTGGAAACATTAAAACCATTATGAACATTGTGCGTTATTCCGCACAAATTATAATTTAAAAATTAAAGACTTATTGAAATGCAGATTATTATTCAATTATCAGTTAAGTTAAGGCATAATCCGATGTGGCTTTAAATTAGTATGAAACCTTTATCAGAATTGTATTGCATATTGTCACTTTCGAACATCCTTCGTAGTAAGCAACAAGTCGCGTTATAATAAAAAAACGAATTTTGGTTAGAAATAACCAGAAACTGTAACGTTGAATATTAATTAGCAAATGTGGTGAAAACAACTACTTATTTCTATTACCGACTCTACAAAAAGAGCACATGTAAATTGTAATGCGTCCCATACACATTGCCAATGTTGCCAGGAAATACAAATTTTTTAACTAACTTCAGAAAAAAAAATCACCAAAGAGGGAACAATAATAACCAAATGTATTAAGTTCATAATTTTTGTAATAATTTTTTATGTTTTTAAATTTAGGTCCGATATATCGAACAAAGTACAAAAAATTGTAAATTAATTCGACAAAGAAATTCCAATTTGTGGCTTTTTTACAAGCACTCAGAGTCAGGCAGAAGGACCAGTTGTTTTGTTATTATATTTTATATTAATATATTGATTGTTGTTTATTTTCTTTTTTATTAGGTTTACAGCAAAAGCTTAGTTAGTAGAAAAGGAATTCGTCCCTTATCATATTTGCCTTTGAATAAATTTATATGAGTATAAACAAATTATTCAAAAATTAAGTTGCAAAATAATTTAATTTTACTTTTTATGGATATGATTTTACACAATATTGTTTAATTTTAACTTTTTAGATGCCTAATAGATGACGCATTGGCAACACTTCCTTACCCCTCTCACCCATCACTGTTTCACATCACAATTTGTTTATGGTGCACTTGTTGAAGAATCCAATGGCTCCATTAATAAAGGTGAAATTGACTTCTTTTAGACACGCACCTGTTAATTCATCACTCATAGTATAGGGAGTATGGTAATACAGTACATATTTCGAATAACGGCACTTTGGTGAATTTCTGTTTTATTCACCATGCCGGATAAATTCACCACACTTTGCAAACTTACCACTCTAGAAACTATGGCTGTTAATTTAATAACAATTTACTTTAATTCTTGTGCGACAATTCAACAAATATAATTGCACTTGCATGTGTAAACAGTCAAGTTGTTTTTAATATATTCGAACTTCCGCATAAAAACCATTGTGAACTACAGTTTTACCTTCCTTAATTCACCTTTTGAGAGAAAGTACATCTCTAATAGTCTACTCACCATATGTAAACAAAAGAATGTCAACAAAACCAGCTGATTATTATTTTGTTATTTTTTCGTAGCCCGGCATGTGAATTCATTAATAAATAAGTTTGTGTATATTTATTTATAACTTTATTGCATTTGTATATAAAAATAAAACAAAATATAACACGAGTAGAATGCGATTACAATAGAGAAAACAGCCAATGTAAGCATTATCAATGCATGTTGCACAAATTCACAGGAATCCAGTAATCCTTATTGTTGATAGAGGAGCCACTAAATGACGACAACCCATACAGCAAAATTTAATCATAATAACTATTAACCATGTATGTATGCATACATAAAAGATCAATTATTATTTAATTTATAGAAAAATATGCAAAAGTTGCGATATTCGTGATAAATGTGTTATTATTGATATGCATGCGTTTTTTTTTTTTTTGTTGTCTGCCTGCAAATTATGGCGCAAACACGTCATCACTTTATGAAGACTGTCGTCTGTAGAAATGTGTAAGTTTAATAGAAATTGTAGAGACGCAGGCATCATATATTGTCTCATTGTGCATTGGCCCAGAGGAAGGGGACATATGTTGTGTTTCAACTATGCGACAGCAGTACAATTTTTAAACGATGGGAGCGAGGAGCAATACAAATACATTTTTGAACTCATTGCCGCCAAATTAAAAAGTGGCATTATTATAAAAAATATTTCTTTTACCCTACCGGATTTAACGTTGACATACTTATATACAAGCATTGATATGATACATTTTTCAATAATTTCAAATGATTCCATTTCAGATGTTTTGATTAATCATGAATGCGATTTAGATATAAAGTTCTACATTCAATACCACTAAGATAAGTCATACCGTTACGCCCAAACTCATAACAAAGACCGAATCAGTGAATGTTATAGCATTCATTTTCATAGTGATTTGAAATTATATAAATGCTATAAAATCCAAAAAAAACGAATAAACGATCTGACTAATCTGACTAATCTAATAATATATGTCGAAACAAATTTTTGATATCACAATTAATTTAAAAAATAATTGCTTGCCTATTTTTCTAGCTCCCTGAAATTTTAAAAAGTCCGCGAACGTGTTAAAAAATTTAAATTTTAGAGTACTTTTGTGTTAGCTTTGCCGACAGCAGTTCTCATGATTGTTTAGTTTGATTCTCTGTATTTGTTAGTGTCATATTTAATGAACATTTGTTTAATTTTTCTTGCATTTGGATTTTCTGTAGCATTTTATTTATACCCAAATAAATAATTATACAAACGTATATTATAAAAAGGGCTTAACGTTAATAATTCTTAATAAAAAACAAACTTTTTTTTTTTGTAAACTCATATTCTTTTGCAATTCTGGTAGTAGTAGCTGCTCACCGAAGGGAGCAAGTCGTTTTTATTATATACATACGTTTAATCCTCAGTATCTCGGTATAATTTGCACCGCGCGGTCACTATTCGCAAATATAAAGGTGCTACAAATTATATGAATTATTTTGATTGTAATATTTATAAATTATGAAAATAATTTTAATAGATGTGAATCAGTGATTTATAGATGATCTAGTTTTAGACAAAAATTTTAAAATGTCAACGCATTTATGTAGTAAATTAAAATGTTATATATTATACAAGTGTATATACAACAACATCTAAAAATCAGATTTCTTTTTGCTTCTATTTTAAACGGAATTAAGTAATCGTCTTTAAAAAATAATACAGACAGAATATATTATATATCCCTAAATGATCATAGACATCGCTCGTTAACTCCCGTTTGCGTAAAAGTACTACTTTCTAGCATTAAACCACCTACAGGACTTCGAACCTAAAGTCGCGTAAGAATAAATAAATTTATAGTGTGCTTAATTAGGTTGCTTTTTTATAGAATTGAAATTCTTTTAAACAATAATACCATGCATAAAATAATTTTCTTATTATTTTCAAACAGCTGCAATCAAACTCTTTTTTTCTATTATTTATTTATAAACTATCGTACGTGTTTTTTGTAATTGGACTTACTTTTCTAGACAAATATATAAATACCTCTAATACATCAGCATTCCCAGATGAACCTTCAATTGCCCAAAAAAACACAAACATATAATTAAAATTACATATAAAATCTTATAATTATTTCCTTATACAAACATTGTCATCAACAAGGTATTTACAACAAAAGAGTATAAATTTTTTTTTCTTTCAAGACGCATAATTGCATTGCCATGACTAAATCAAAATAAATTGTAAAAGATAAGCAGAAACAGTGCCTAGATAAGTCTAAATCGACAACAAAAGAATAAATAAATGAAAATATGGGAAAGCAATAAACTTAAAATGCAATCAATAACATAAAATTCGAATTTTTAATGCAAATGGACCAAAGAGAGAATAACATGTGAAAATAAAGAAATCAATCTTATTCGGATCTAGTCATTGTTTAGTTGCCACACGACGGCAACGACGATAATGATGTTGAATATTTAATTAAATACGTCTCTAGTGAATTTCTTCATATTTGAAATGCGTTTGATATTTTTTTTTAATAAATATTATATATTTATAACAATGGTAAACAGCTGTTGATTGTCTATTTATTTAAATAATTAAATACGAATGCATAGTGATCAACGGACCAACCAACCAAACAACAATCCTCAAATTAAACAAATGAACAAACGAACATTGAAAATATAACACAAACTATGTAATACAATTTAAACCGCAGAAAATAAGAAAGCTACTACAACAACAACAACAACAAAATAGAACTTTAGTTTGTACGCTGCCAATTGTAATTTGTTGTTGCATACATATGTTTTCACCAACAACATTACAAATGACGATTAGGCCCTCAACATTAACAACATTTACAAAATATTGTCTAAATAAAATATTTGTATTTTGCTGCAATTACAAAAACAGCAATATCATTAACAAAAGTTGCATCAACAGCAATAATATTAACACTAAGAAAAGCAACAAATTGTCAAAAATAATTAAATCATTGTGGTGGCTATTTTTTCAACATCATCGGCATTCTCTTTATTCCCCACAACTACAAAAGCAACAAAGTATAACTAATACGTATGTACCTTGAGATAGTGATTACCGTTGATTCTAATTACACTTTAAATTCAACGACGTTTTTAAACATCGCACATCTTACTAAAATTATTAGCTGACTATGAATAAACGCACCGTCATTATTATCGCTCTTGTAAGCGTTCTCTGCCTTGGCATCGGTGGTAACTTTTATTTTATGTATTATTTAAATAATACTGAATCACCACTTTCCAGTACACGTGCCTTAGAAAATGTTATACGTTCAAAGATACGCCATCTAAAGCCAGCCTATTTAAATCGTAATCCTCGTTTCTTTATGTACCGCAACAAATTGCTGAAGAACTACAAACCAGCACATTATGAAAATGCTTCTGTCTTATGGGACATTGCTAATTGGGTGAGTTATTAAATTAAACTTTTAAATTCAAGATAAAATGTATTCACTTAAAGAAATTAAATTTTCTTCTTATGCATATATAAATACATTTTGTTCTTAATTATAAAAATAAAACTTCCTTTTACATTTGTAGATATATATACATAGATACGTATATTATTTACTATTCAAAAATCAATAGGAAGCATGAAGATTAGTTATTATTATTTTAATTAAGATCACCTAGAAATTTGAAATATCATATGGCCAATTATATCATTAAAATATGATAGGAAGCTATTTTATAGTATGTCTTTGGTAATGTTAACGGCAATTTTTCTTATGAATTTTCTCATCATTATTTCATTATGCAAAAAATATCTGTTTTTTATTATATTAATTAATATTATTATAACATTACTATAGTTAGAGCGGATGAAGCGCAACCACGAACTATTAAGCGAAATCTCTTCATTGGAAATTCAATTGGATGAATAAAATTATAAAAATACGTTTCCACAACATAGATAGCTTCGGATGGAAACAAAATTTTGCAGCATTTCTGGCCAAAAGTTAGATAAAAAGTGCACAAAAAGTTTGCTTAAACTTCAAACGATGCACAGCGTTGTTATCGGTGTTATAACTGGACACTCATGCGAGACGCATTGTTCTTGGTCATATGGCGTAATGACTTTCACGAAAATTTCGAACATGTAGAAGAGTAGGAAACTTCTCTTCGCCTATTGAGTATATGCTCCATTTCAAATCATACGAGAAGGACTGAGCTGTCAGAAACGAATAATCGCCTATTGAATATATTCTCCATTTAAAATCATGCGAGATGGACTGAGCTGTCAGAAACGAATAATCACAATAGAACGTACTTGGATAAAATTGCCTATCCTGTTAGTGTTGACTACCATTTTACTTACTTCGCTTAAATAATAGTTTAAAAATTATTAAATTGTTTCTCACAAATATTTCCAGCAAATAGTAAACATTTGTCAATAATTAAATTTTTATAGGACTAAAACAATGCCTTAGATAGTTAGATCACTAACTATTACTACTACCGCAGTTCCCACTGAAAAATATTTACAATTACTTTAGGTTTTTAGTTACCTGTCTCAGAAGGGACATTTGAGTTATGTATGCTATCATATTCCATTAAGAAAAACTTTATGTTTACGTGAATTATCCATTTCTCTAACAAGTTTTTTAAAAAGTTATTAATAAGAAATTAACGACCTAAGTCATATTGAAACTCCATTACAGTTATGTTAAAAGTGATTTTTCTCGAAAACACTCTAAGATTAAATGAAATTGCCATGAAAAGCTTCCCTAAAATTTGTTACTCGGCATCGAATTTCAACTGTAGGTCCTGCCACTCATGGAGGTAAGTAACACACGCAACATGAGTGTGGGAATCTAGGTCGTATCCTGATTAAAGGACACCAGTATTAGAACAGGACAACAGGACAATTCAGTCAAAGCGGTTATTATTTCTAATAATGTTCTTCACGTTTTAAATAAAATTATACAAAAGTCAAAGCCAAAAGAAGCTTCTTGAGAGAATTTTGTCAATTAATTTACGTAGTGGTACTTGTAGGCTTTGCTAGTATTTATGTTGGCGATGTCTATAATATTAGTGTTTAAGATTTTACTCTCATACTTTTACTTTGACTTAGTATTTTTGTTATTTTTGGACTTTTTTCCAACATATTATGAACTGAAAATCTTTAAAAATAGTGGCTGCCATCCATAATTATCAAGTTAGAAAGATCTTAATTTCATAATTCTAAATAAGTTCATCAAAACCACAGAATGGAAATCTTTAGGAGGCTGTTCACCTATAAATGTATGTATAATGTATTATTATTATAATTCCATTTTGACTTGTGTACGCCAGACTATTTTTTATTGAAGTACACTTCTTTACAATAGAATGTTTCAGTGAATATATAGTTTCTACTTCTGATTGGACATGATATATCATTACAATTTTCGTTAAGTTCTGTATATAGTTTTAAAAAATAAACTGAAGTTTAAGTAATTTTTTTAAAAGATATTTTATTTCGTAGTTCAGATTACTTGTCTATGAACTAGATTGCTAAGTCTCTCTTTATGTCTTAAATTAAATGTAAATCTAGTAACAGGGCGCCATATTTTAGAATTTAATAATTTAATTAACAATTACTTTAAATTATACTCCTAAAAATAATTTTATTTGATTGATTTGATTTGATTACAGTGGCCACATGACAACGAAATATATCCGCAGTATGATTCATCAATGGGTCAACTATTACAGAGTCTGCGTTTAGAGCCAATAACAAAAGTAACAAATTTAGCAAGAGGTACACAATTGAAACTGCTTGTACGTTTATCAAATCAACAGAAAGTGATATTTAAACCGCAATGGTATCCCCGTGACATAGTGATAGAGGGACCAGTTTACGGTGGTAAAGATCGTCATGTGGCTGAAGTGTATGCTTTTTATCTGGGAGCCGTGTTGGATTTTCGGTGGACGCCTATTGTGGTTGGACGAGTAGTGAATTTAAAAACTGACATCTATGATAAAGGCGATACTGAATTACAAAATACCATGACCATAACAGAAACTGAAAATGGTACAGAACAGTATTGTTTGTTTGGCAAATGTCACTACTGCAATGAGGAAGAAACTGTATGTGCCGATGAGAATAATAATATTGAAGGCGTTTTAATTTACATCATACCAGGTCAATTAGCTAAAAGACGTTCGCCCTGGCAGAGGACGTATAAGGAAGACAAAAGGGCACCTTGGGAAGATGACATGAATTATTGCAAGTAAGTTTACATGTATGATACAAACGCGTGCTAATTGTTATTTATTTTTAGGGGCTTAAAGGGTAAATTAGAGACTGAAAGACTCTTAGATTTAATAGATGTATCAATATTTGACTATTTAATACAAAATGGTGACCGCCATCATTATGAAACTCGCGAAGAACGAGTGGTATTGATTGATAATGGCAAAGCTTTTGGCAATCCGAATAAAGATCATCTAGATATTTTAGCACCTTTATATCAATGTTGTTTGTAAGTTTTTTGTAACACAAAGAATATTTTGATTATTATTAATGTGATGCCATTTTTTCTTTGCTAGATTACGGGCTTCTACTTGGGAACGTTTGCAAGTGTTTTCTGGCGGTGTTTTAACCGAGTTAATTGATCGCTTAACCAAAGCTGATGCTTTATATCCATTGATAACAGATAAACACAAACGAGGCGTAGAAAGACGATTGTTAGTCATCTACGCCGTCGTTGAATATTGCATGGATCGTGAGGGAGAAAAGATGTTTAAGAATTTATAAAAGCCTTCCATTTTTTTCCTCCCGTACATCCTCTACTAATGATTTTACGCATTGCATATCAATTATTGTAAAATATAAGAAGAAAAGACAATTTTAAAATATTTTTAATTTTAAGACACACAAAAATAGTTATTTAAGTAGTCAATTATGTAAATAAATCAATTAAAAATCGGGCATTAATGGAAACGTTTGCAATACATTTAAGATTACAAAATTATTTCTTCTTATCCTTTTGAAACCCTTTACGAAATTCGATATTAAATTTAAATTTCATACAATATGCTTTAGCACAATCGCTACAGTTTATTGGCTCTATCTTCTATAATTTAAAGTTTATAAAAAAAACAATACATTTGAACAAATTTCAGACTTCTTACTGCATTACTTCAATTATTACCTTAACTGCCTGACATTTTATCTGCCATAATATTTATAGTCTATATTGTTATAGTATTACTCTATTAGCTCAAATAATTTTATGCTTTAAATGAAAAACACAATGTATACATATATGTATATCCATGTGTAGTATATTGTTGAAAAAGTGTTTATTTTAAAACAAAATAATTTCTTACAATATTTTTAAGAATACATTTGAAAAAAAAAAACAAAAATTAAATAATGTCCAGTTAATATGTTTACGTAGTTAGAAAAATTAAATTTCTTTAAAAAAAATAATCTATTTTTTATTTGACTTTACATTTGAAAATGTAAATAGTTTATTAAACTTTTTATTCTGGGCCTTGCTTGTGTTACCCTAAAAAAAAAAAGAAAAATTTGTAAAGAAATAAAATAAATTTTATTTAAATCAACAAATTCTATTTACCTTTCCATGAAACTGTGGTTTCAATTCAGTACCCTTAGCCTTTTGAGCACCGCCTTGGAATTTCTTAAAATCAACCTTTTGATAATCGAAATTTGTTTGCACAGGTTTATCAGAGGATTGATGGGCTTTGCCGGAGTTATTGACTTTTGACTTCGTGTTTTTATTTTTGAATTTCTTTTTCAATGAGTGCTGTTGATTATTTTGATATTCACCAATAGGTCGAGAAGATGTAGGCTCTTCAATTGGTCCTTCGTCGGAGGAATGATCCTCACCAGTTATTGTACTTGGAGTTGAAGTGTGCTGTTGCCCTTGCCTCTTGTTTTGATTTAACTGTTTAAGTTCTTTTTTAGTTGGTGGCAAATTTACAAATTTTAATTTATCATCTGTAGGAGTTATTGTTGTAGCCACACTATTGCTATCTTCTGTCTTCACACGTTTAGCTTCTGAAGTATTGGAATTCTTCTTAGCAACGGATTCTTCATATTTTCGCTTTAACATTTCTTTGATGGGCATTGTGTATATATCATCTTCCTGTTTAATCTTCTTCATATCCATACTATCTTTGTCTATTGGCATAATTGTTGGAGCCTCCGGACATAGTTGGCGTTTCTTGTTTTCAGCTTCGATACGAGCTGCCTCCTCCAGTTTTTCTTTCTCAACCATTGGTAAAACAGCGATATATCGTTGATAGGGAAGTAGAATTTTTTGTTTTTCCAGAAGCTGATGCCGAACAGTTTGTTCATCCTACAAGATAGAGAATACAAAAAATTATACAACAATAATCTAATTTTGTTAGACACCAGTTCAAGAAAACTTAGACTCGTAAAAAAGTTTCAGGTTAAACTAATTAATGAATTTATTAGTATAATAACTTTTAATAACTTTTAAGAAATACCACATACCTCCTCCGAATTTTCAGGCGTATCAAATACACTTAAAACTGGCTTTGCTAATTTAACGTTACCCAAAGATGTCACTTCACTGATTTTAAGTCCCTTTTCCTTATCGAAACTTATTAAAGTAGGTAAATCGTCTCTAAATTCTTCGTGGTAAGACAAATCATGCGAACAATGTAATTTGCTATTATAATCTTTGATATTAGCATAAGCCGCACGATGAATAGCTTCGGTTTCTAAAATTGGTTTAACTAGTGGTTGTTCGCGGGCCTTTAACACAATCTGATGCAATGCATGTAAATGTTGTCGTACCAATGGTGGTATGGGATTGCAACATGCTAAGATACCTTGCATTTCACGTGGTAAACTTTCTGATATTTGCAACATCATATGATTAGGTAAGACATAACCATAGCTTTCATCTTCTAAACGGGCTATCGTATCTCTCCACTTGAAAATTTCGCGAAAAGCGAATAATTGACGATTATCAAAGATTCTTTTTGATTTGCGATATAAATCCATATAAGAATCTTCACTAATGACAGGTTTGTTATAACGTTTCTTGCAAATCTCATTGGAACGTTGATAAATAGAGCGCAATAGTTGAGGTTGATGGTTTGAAGCCTCCAATAGATCATTGTTGAGGCGCTCATAGATGTATATAAGAAAATGAGTGTCTTGTCGCGCATAAGCTACTAATTCTTCAGGTAGAGGTCGTATACGCCAATCAGCCAATTGAAAAGTTTTATCAATTTCTATACCACAATAATGTTTCATCAAATAGGCTAACGAGAGACGGGCAAAATTTAAAGCCTTAGCCGCTTGGTGGGTATCAAACATATTGACTATGTAAAGAGAAAGATCCCGTTGTAGCCACTCAACATCTAAGTCGGCACCATGAAAAATTTTAAGTATCTTTGGATCGGTAAAAACTTCATTAAGCACCTGCATTTCTTCTCTCAGTGCTAAGGCATCAAATATGTAGTCTTTCGTACGAGTAGAAACCTGCACCAAGCAGGTAAAGCCCATAAATGTACGGTATGAATGATGTTCCACATCTATGGCTAATTCAGAAGCCTCTCTGAACTCGTCCAAAGCTTGCTTGAGTTTAGCTGACGTATCCACGTACATTAATTCAGTTTGTGAGGTATCTTTTGGTTTCTCTGGTTGTCTCAATTTTAATAAACTGTTTGGTACTTCAAACTTATTTAACTCATATTCATAAGGGTGTAAATAACTGACAATAATTCCATTTTCATCGTATTCAGGTAGGACAGCCAACGGTTTTAAGGAATTCGGTTTATCTTTTATTTTTGGAACAAATGGACTATCGGCACTATTATCTACAGGTATTTGGAATTTAACCTGGGGCCTGGCGATATTTTTAGCAGTTATTAGTCTAGCAGACACAGTGGGGCTACTCTCGTTTTTCTTAAGATTCCAACTACCGGCTCCTTTACCAGGAGTAGCTAAAGACGAAATAGAATTTAAGCGAGATTCCACCACGACAGTTTGAGGATTCTTTTTAATGCCCGCCAATTCATCCAAATTTGATTGCAGTCTTTCGAACATAACATCGTTGCATTCCAAAAGCATTTCAAATTGCTCGTCTGGTTGACGCCGCTGTATATTTCCCTTAACATTTTGCCACTTTAACACGTGAGATATCAAACCCAATATTCTGTGGGACTGCTCATCAACAATGCGTCCATAGGTGGGATAGGCGCAGTAAAGATCTCGTGAAGCCCCTTGCGGAAATGCATTAACAAATTTTAAGGCCTCTACTATCTCGGACAGACCTTTCTGTAAAAACAAACAAATTAAATATTTTTCTTTTACACACAAACATACGCTCAAACCTTGGAAAATTCTGCAATATTTTGAAATTCTCCTATCGAAACTGCTTTATGTTTTATTTCATCTTTATCTCCAACGCTACTGCAGGATGCAACTTCGTTTGTGTTCATTATATTTTTATATGAAACTCACTTTTAATAAACAATTTTGAGTAAGAAATATACAGAAAATGCGAACGGCGTGGTGTATCTTGCAAATATATAATTCCAAATATTTCTTCTTTCTGCGAATTATTAAGCAAAACAAACAACAGAATAACACATGTTACAGAGCTGCAAATGCAAGCAATATTTGCGATAAAGCAGTTCAAAAAAAATTCGCCCTAGTAACACTGGCAAATGTTTTGGTAACTAACCGGGTTAATGGGATAGAAATTAAATATTCTACTGCACATAATATAAATCGTTTGATATATATACAAAATTAAATTTTTAAATTCAGATGAATATTAGAATTATTGACAATTAAGATTTAATTGTAACGTTTACCGACAAAGCAAGTTTGATGTGCGTGGTATAGTAATAACAATTAGGTTTTAGACGTGTCATGGATATTTAAAAGAGTTCGAATACAGCACAAATTCATTTTGTCTAATATTTTGATTATCGAATTTATTCTATATTTATTCTTCTCACCGTTCTAAAAACTTGTTTTAAATGCTAACAATATGAACTGTATTGCCATTCGGGATGGTAGTGCGGTTAATTGGCAATCATATGATATTATTTTGCTTGCACTGAACATGTCGCATATTATGACATTTATGCTGTACCGCTATTATTTCACTGGTTTTACTACAGAAGTGCCAAGGACGGAGGATTTTGATTAATAGAGTAAAACGCGTAAAGAAACATTAATAAAAACTGTTTCAGAACACTATCGTGTCAATATCAAGTAAATATTTTTACTATAAATATTGCAAACCACTTAACTAAGTACTAAGTAAAGCATGAGTATATATAAAGATATATTGGTGAGATTTCCTCGCGGCGGTCTTTCTTACGTATTTGCTTATGGTTCTGGAGTTAAACAGCAATTGGGTTATGCCGACGTTCGAAAACAGAAAAACAATGTTATCGATTTAATATTTTGCGTTCGTGACCCTTTAGGTTGGCATGCTGAAAATATAAGTCGCCACGAAAGCCACTATTCAGCCATGCGGCACTTGGGCCCCAAAATCATCATGAAATATCAGGAGTCTTTAGGAGCAGGTATATATTTTAATACTCTTATACCATTGCCCGACTTGGGTGTTAAAATTAAATACGGTGTCATATCAAAGGAACAGATGCTCCAGGATTTATTAGAATGGCGTCACTTGTATGTAGCTGGCCGTTTGCACAAGCCTGTGGAAGATGTAGTACCAGCAGATGATGACAAAGAGCTAAAAGCTGCTTTAGCTATGAATTTAAGAAATGCTTTCCAAGTTGCTCTACTTTTGTTGCCTGAAAGATTTACAGCATTTGATCTATTTCATACCATATCAAATCTAAGTTATAAGGGAGACTTTCGAATGATATTCGGCGAAAACAAAAACAAAGTTGCAAATATTGTTAAGGCCCAAGAGAAAGAGTTTTTCGACTTGTATTCACCTGTCATGAAAGATTTGTCACAATATGTGGCTGTTGATTTTGCAGCTAAGGAAAAAGGTTCTGATCGCATTGTCACACAATTTGAGCAGGATAAATCGGAAAAGGCTTTGGAATACCATTTACGTCAGGCACCATACGAATTAAGACGACGTCTTATACGTAATGCAGCTTTTACTGGTAGCTATATTGATATAATACAAAATTTAGCCGCATTAAAAAATATTCATAAAATCGTTCAAGTTTCGGTGAACGATATAGTATGGCGCAGTAGCATAAAACAGTCATTGAAGAATATACCCAGTGCTGGTATACTAAAATCGGTGAACTACAGTTATAACAAAGCATTAAAAACGTTTGCGAAATGAATATAATTATTAAAAATAATACAGTTTTTCGACAATTATTAGCTGACAGATAAGTTTTACATATTAAATGTTAAACATTTTGTTAATTATTTTTAAGAAAATTTGTTGACTTGGTTAAATGTGTATTTATAATTTATTAAAAAAAAACTCTGTGTTTAGTGTACATGTAGTGGAAAATATAAATTCCTTGTGTTTGTAGGACAAACATATTCATTTCATTTTTGCTATTTTATTAATACACAATTTAATTTTTGAAATTGAACAAATACATATAAACAGATGGAAGGTTTAATGCTTCTAATCTCAAATCAAAAGAATATTACAGATGAAATAGATTAATATAAGCTATTTATCAATTATATATATGAGAAATATTGCGAGACAATTTTTAAATTTAATAAGAATTCGTATAAGTTTGACCTAAGATTTATTTTATTATTATTGTTGAAAGTTTGATTAATGTTAGTTGTTTGCAGCTAAAGTTCTCAAAATCGGATATAAGATAATTTAAAAAAATCCTATTTATATTTATAATAATAAAAAGTTAGAATATCTTTATTCCCTTAGAACCTTAAAATAATTAATATTCACTAATTTCCGCTGTTCAGTTTTCTATTTTTGGTTCTGATTTTCCCACATGTATCCAACCATAAGCAATACATATTATAATTTTTTTACACCTAAACTTCTCATTTTTAAATTAATTTTTTCACAAATTTGTTTTATTCGATTAATCATAATATATTTTATTCACAGCAATTGTCGAAATTACTTTAATAAATAATATTTTTAATAGCCATAGAAGAGTAGTCACAAGGTATCGATACTATGGTACAATGCTTTCCAATTACTTAAGAAAAAATTAAATTCGTATTTCACCATATTCTATAAATTATTGTAGGGCGGCATACATATTAAGGAAACTATTAAGACCATCAAGAATAATTTAATTTTTTAAATCAAGAATATTAGTGATACTGCTTAGACTTTATTAAGTTTGTGAAAGACTGTATTGAAACAAGTGTTATAAGAAAAACGATAAATTCCACTGAATTGCTTATAATTCGTATTGTAATTTTTAAATATAACATCGCTTAGCTTAATTATCACATTAACCTTTATCATATTTTGATTATTGATATCGTGTTTCCAAGCCTCTTCCGATATTTTGTTTTAAAATGTGCATTTACTTGTAACCGGTGTACTAACACCCACGTTGTAATAATTGTTGTTTATATCAAAGTCTTAAAAGTTATAGATATACTATTATAGCTAAAGTAAAGTAAGTCTTAGCTTCTATAAAGCAGATCTTTGGTAAAAATCGAAATGACAAAAAGTGATGAATTTTAGTAAAGTGTTTGTCTTATAAAATCTTATTAGTAGAATTATTTATCATAAATGAGCTTTATTTAATTAATTACATTTAAAAACTACTCCTCTATTTGTAGACCATAGTAGAATTTGTTATTGTATATTTTGTAAATTTGAGATTTTATTTTAATAAAATGATAAACAACCTTTAAAAACCACTGACTTATCAATTGTTTTTCCTTTTAGTAAAATCGCAATTTTCTCCATTCACCTAATTGTATACGTTTAAATAAAATTATTAAGCATGACTAGTGAATCTGACACCGATAGCTCATCATCATCACTCGAAAGGAAACGTAAATTACATAAAAAACTTAAAATGAAATCAGCGAAAAAATTCAAGAAACATAAAAAAGAGAAAAAGAAGAAAAGTCACAAAGAAAAAAAACGTACACGTAAAGAATCTGCTTTGTTAATTGAAGAGAGCAGTGAAATCCGAATATCTGAAGTACAGCCCAGAACTGAAGTAATTAATACAGATAGCAATAGTGCACACACTTTCGGACCGGCTTTACCTCCGCATTTGACTAAGAATACAGAAAATGTTGAAATATCTGAAGTGTCAAAAGTAATAGGGCCCGTAATACCGAAAGAGTTATTAGATCCCAAAATAATATTAGACGTGCCCACTGACGGAAAGTTTGAGGATGAAAAGAAAGATGCTGCTGCTTCAGAAACAGATGAGCAAGAATTGCAAGACTCATATGGCCCTTTGCCATTTACAAATGAAGGAGAAATGTCGGCAGCTCAAGTTGAATTAGAACAAAGAGCTTTGAAATTGAAATTGGCTGCAATAGATGGTACCAGCACTACAGTCAGTGAACAAAATGTGCGAGAAGAGTGGATGCTAGAATTACCTGACGTAGGACTAAAAAGTGGCTTAGCAGCTCTAAATAATCTAAAAAGAGGTTTCCATCAAGGAAAGGAAAAACCGGATTTTAGTGATAGGTAAAAAGAATTATCTTTTATCTCAATCTATGAAATAGTTTAAAAAATGTTTCTAATCTTTCCAGATCCTCTTGGACAAAAACTCCTCAAATGGGAAATGACAAGCAAAGCAAATCTACTTCAAAAACTTCCCAAGAGCAACTGGAGCAACAAGCTTCAGCACTGTATGAAAAACAACGTGATGCTGAGCAGGAAAGCATTGCTAGGAAGCACAAAAAGAAACATAAACGCGAAGAGTCTTTAGTGGAAATGCATCAAAAAAAATTACGCAAAGAAGAAAAGAAAAAAGCCAAGGAGTTAAAAGAAAGTGGCGTTAAACCTGAACGACGCCCTTTTACGAGAGATATTGATTTAAAATTGAACAAAATCGATCGTAACCAAACTAAACAAATTGTTGACAAAGCCAAAATATTAAATACAAAATTTTCTACTGGCCAATCAAAGTATCTTTAGATATCAAGTAGTATGGTATATTTCTTTAGAATTTGTAATTGCATATGTTTATAAATTAAGAAAATATGCCATGTATATTCATAAATAAAATCGCATTTTTATATTAAATTTTAAACGCTATAAACTTATTTTTTAACGCTGAGGCGCTGGTTTGGGCTTAGGAATTTTTGCCAACAACATTTGTATCTCATCTTTTTCTTTCCAATCTTTCCATAACTCAAATAGATTTACTATAGCTCGTACTATTTCCTGCACTTTATCCAAATCAACATTTAATTCAGCAAACCATTGCTTCGAAGAATCCTTTTGTAGAATAACACAGGCAATTTGTAAGCAAGCGATTGCAATCTAAAAATAGACAGATTAAAAATTTTTATTACTGCATCATAAGGCTGTTACCCTTTAAAACACCAACCTGGTACGGTGGATACAGTAGACAAACATCTGTCCGTAGAGAATCGTTAACAATCCGCCAGCTAAGTGTCAACAGTTGATCCTCCCCTTGACCCATATCTTGCACCAACTGCAAAAGGGGTCTATAGGGTTGATACACTATAAGGCAACAATCTAAATTCTCTAGCAAATAAAATTCACATTCCAATATATGATTCGTGCGATATGGAAAATCTTGGGTGTAAGCATAACTAAATTTGCTTTTAATAACCGATTGGCAAATGGATATCAAACGTGAATTTGAAATTACACCAAATTCTTCCACCTTTGAGGCGAGCAAAATGCAGGTAGGTGCCAGCAGTAGAGGATCTATGTTCTTTAAAGAATTTCTAGCATAGAAACGCTTAAAGTACACCGTCGCCGTAGCAATGACCTGTTGGCGCAGTTTTAATTGCTCGCCCAAGACCTGAATGACATTCGCAAAGAATATAAACACTTTCTGGTATTCCTCCTCAGTGAGCACTTGTAAATCATATTGCCGTTCACGTATTAAGTCTTGACGATCTAAAATCCATTGCTGAGAATGAGAACTTTGCCAAAAATTACCCGCCATTAAGAATACGTAAATATTTTAGAAAACATACACAAACTTTGTAAATATGATCCTCAGTCAATCTTTTTAACTATTCTTTGGTAAACAGGTGAAAATCAGCGAATGCTGCAAATGTAAACAATCAACTATTACTTGCACTGAACATATTCCAGCCGTAAACAAAACTTGCTTTTAAAAAATTTTAAATTTTGGGAAATTTAAGGTAAATGTTAATTCTTAGCATCAGCTTTTCGATCGATTCAGAATATAATGCTTCACTCTTTTTCTCTGGGATTTTTTTTTATAAATCAATCAAATTGATCTTAATGTTTATGAAAATACCAACAAACTTCTTCGATGTATTCAATTAAACTTGGTATTATTTATTTATTTTTTTTATTTATTTAATTTAATTTATAATATATGTTCCATACACAAGACTTAAGAATCATATTCTAGTACGGAATTCAGTATAAATATGTACACACATACATACATACAAAATATTAGTACAAAATCTGTTATTAAAAATAGTTGTGATACGTTGAAGACGTATCGTAAGTAAAACGCTGGCCACTTTCATTTGAGTTAGTTTAATAGAAAAAATAAACAAGTTAATAATTTGACAAAAGTTTGTAAGAAAAACTTCCGTAAAGTAATGTAGAAAAGAGTATCTGACATATATTTGACAATATAATATTACTAAGGGATTCATTCGTATCTCAATTCTTAATGAAAACTTCTTTGGAAAACTCAAGAAACCTATCTATAATACTAACTAGTACTTAATATTTTTGCAATAACATGTAAATTGTTAATTACCAGATTTACGATTTCGGTATGATTTTTCAGAAAGGACGATCGGTAAATATTACAAAACTCCTTCTAAATACCAAATAACCCGATTATACTTTTAAAAATCACACAATAAAACATTTGCAATGGGTTAAATAGTACTGAACATACGTCATGTGTATAAAATTCTACTTTGACATTTACTAATAAAGTGCAGCTGACTTCACGCATTAAAAATTTTCTTTCAAAACCACCTTCAGTGGGCCCCTTTTTGCGAGAGTTTTTGTAATTATTTAAGTGTGTTATTTAATTTATTTAAAATAATATTTTTACAATGGCTATGCGTGTGCTCGGCATTTCGCAAAATTTGCGACAACTCTCCAAAGGAGTCAATGTTTTAAAGGTATACATCAAATCTGTTCTGATTTTCACTATTATGTGAAAAAGAAAAATTTCGGTTCTGTTTTACAATGATTTCTCATATAAAATTACGTAATGAAAAAAGTAAAAGATGACATAAAAATCACAGGATTTCTAAATAGCAGTGAATTAAAGTTATAAATTGGCTTTTATAAAAAAACTTTTAAAAAATCTGCGATTTGTTAATTTTCGGAAATTTTTGTGAATGTTGAGCTTTGGAATGTTGAGGTTAGGTTTGGAGTGTCTGTATTAAATTGTACTTTAATTCATAGCGCTACAAGGCTTCTGATGCCGCTAGCTTGAAGAAGACTCTCGTCAACATCCCTGCCACTCAGGTTACCACCCTGGATAATAGCTTGCGTGTTGCCAGTGAAGATTCGGGTGCTTCAACTGCCACCGTGGGCCTTTGGATCGATGCAGGTTCTCGATCTGAGACCCCACAAAATAATGGTGTAGCCCACTTTTTGGAACATATGGCTTTTAAGGTATGCCGATTTAATAATAATCAGTTAAGCGTATTCAATCATTTATATTTACAGGGTACTGCCAAGCGTTCTCAAACTGATTTGGAATTGGAAGTCGAGAATATGGGAGCGCATTTAAATGCATACACATCTCGCGAACAAACTGTATTCTATGCCAAGTGTTTGTCTAAAGATGTGCCTAAGGCTGTTGAAATTTTGTCGGACATTATTCAAAATTCAAAATTGGGAGAATCGGAAATTGAACGTGAACGTTCAGTAATTTTGCGTGAAATGCAAGAAGTAGAAAGCAACTTACAAGAAGTTGTATTTGATCACTTGCATGCTACAGCTTATCAAGGCACTCCTTTGGGTCAAACTATTTTGGGACCTACTAAGAATATTAAGTATGTTATTTCTTTTATTGACTTTTCTGAAATATATTTTCAATGCTACGTAAAAAAACCAATATCCATAGATCTATTGGCAAATCTGACTTGCAAAACTACATTAGCACCCATTACAAAGCATCCCGCATTATTTTGGCTGGAGCTGGTGGTGTCAAGCACAATGAATTAGTTAAATTGGCTGAACAACACTTAGGAAAATTGGAAAACACTTATGATGGTAAACCTCCAGAGGTCACTCCATGCCGTTTTACTGGTTCAGAAGTTCGTGTCCGCGACGATTCATTGCCTTTGGCTCACATTGCTATTGCAGTCGAAGGTTGCGGTTGGACCGATCAGGATAACATCCCCTTGATGGTTGCCAATACCCTTATCGGCGCCTGGGATCGTTCCCAAGGTGGCGGTGTTAATAACGCCTCCAATTTGGCCCGTGCCAGTGCTGAAGACAGTAAGTTGTATTTTTCCTATTCCGAAGAATATGTATAATATCCTTTGTTAGATTTATGCCACAGCTTCCAATCCTTCAACACCTGTTACAAGGATACTGGTTTGTGGGGTATTTACTTTGTATGTGACCCCTTGGAATGTGAGCACATGCTTTTCAACATTCAAAACGAATGGATGCGCTTGTGCACAATGGTTACTGAAGCCGAGGTGGAACGTGCCAAGAACTTGTTGAAGACTAACATGTTATTGCAACTCGATGGTACCACTCCCATTTGTGAAGACATCGGTCGCCAAATGTTGTGCTACAACCGTCGCATTCCTTTGCACGAACTTGAACAGCGTATTGATGCCGTTGATGTACAAAATGTACGCAATGTTGCAATGAAATACATCTATGACAGATGTCCAGCTGTAGCCGCTGTTGGACCAGTTGAAAACCTACCCGACTACAACAGAATTCGCTCATCCATGTACTGGTTAAGAGTTTAAACGCAATGAGAAGATTATCCAGAAAAAAGAGGCAGGAGAAAGTGTTGAGAAATAATTGAAATTTCGATACGAAATTTTGCGAAAAATTATGTAGTTTA
Organism: Sarcophaga bullata; assembly: GCA_005959815.1. Lineage (NCBI taxonomy): Eukaryota > Metazoa > Arthropoda > Insecta > Diptera > Sarcophagidae > Sarcophaga > Sarcophaga bullata. Next base: position 74,339 of record QOCX01000271.1, read on the forward strand.
TAGTTAAAAAATATATATAAAATCAATAGAAAAATACAAAAGGAAACAACAGAGACAAACCAATTTTTTAATAAAGATATTTCAACCCAAAGACGAAAGAAGAGGAAGGTATTAAACTACAATATTAAAACCAAATTAATTTAACTGTTAAAAAAATTACAAAATTCAAAATTTTCAATCCAATAAAGATTTGAATCCTTTAAAATATTAACTTAGAATTTTATACTTTTCATATAAAAATTGAAGGAATTGCTCAAATTCCTATAAAGGAAAGTAGTTATGAAGCACAAAAAAGTATTTTTTCAAAATAAAAAATTATGTACTTAGAGTATTATTGTAGTTTTAAAACTCAATTGCAAAAAAGAAGAATAAAGAAATTCAGACGTACTAACTATACGATGATATCGATGTTATACTTATTAAAAAAAAATATAAATTTAAGTAACTCGAGATGTGAATAGTATATAATAGTGGAAATTTTTATTAAGTCTTAAATGCCGTACTAATATGATTAATTTTGAGAATATCTAATGGGTATACCACTAAGACCCCTTTGTAGTTTAGCTGGTTCAGTTTGTCCTAAAGCAGGATCAAGCCCTTGCCAAGTACGATCTTCGAATGTTAAACCCATATTTGTTACCATTATTTCCATTTTGGGTTGGTTGACCAAGGCTTGCTGCTGTTCACTGAGGGCTGATAAGTTAGCTGCTTCAACATCGTTATCGTTTGAGCCGTGCGTACAATTACGCAAACGACCAGTTAATAAACTCACATCATCAGGATTTATATCGTTAGCATTAAATTCAAGGAAACTTTTTCCGTTGGGTAGTAGTTCCTTAAAATCAGAAACATATGAATCAGGATAGCGCATATGCCAAGCGGGGTTTAATGCCATTTCCGCTTCAAATACCGATACAATAGGTTTATAGAATTCCTTTGATTCATACATATTATTAAATGGACAACCAATTAGAACAAAACAATCAATTTCTAAAAAGTTTGCCAGTTTTGCAGGATTTATACGGCCAACAGAAATAATTTGCGTTTTAATGCCACGAGATTTAGCCATTATTTGCAAACGTTTTACTACATCCAAATAGCCATCGGCCGTAAGTGTAGCTACAATTAAACCCAAAGTTAAAGCATCTTTACATTTTTCGATATAATAATAACGACGTCGAATGTATTTAGCTGTTAATGGGTTTTTCTCATTTCCACAACCCGATTTTACATCATATATATACCATTTTGCTGCCTTCGTAGATAGTGATAAATTGAAAAATCTTTGATTGTCACTTCCAATAAAAAGACATACTCTTGAATCATCTGATTCAGTGTCATGTTTATTCTCACAATCAGTTACTGTAAGTAGTTCACCAAATTCTGACATTTTGACGATTTGGTCCCCGCAATAGCAAAACAACTGTAACTCCTTTGATTTAAGATTCTTCAAGTTGTTTAAAAATGCTGCATTAGACGTTTCTAAAATTTGATGATAACCAATATCTAAATAAATAGTTACTATTTGATCTCTCGCATTTTCTCCAAATAACGTTAAATATTCGTTTAGTTTAGTCATATCAACTTCGAACTCTGGAAATAAATAATAAACAGGTAGACGCGAAACCTTACTGCGACATGCATTACCGAAATGAATGACACTATCGGCATCAACGTGGGCAGCGGCTATCTGTATATATATTAGAAAATGAAAATGACAGGTTGTTCCAGAGTTTTAAAATAAGGAGCGATCAATATTAAAAATGTACAAAACTAATTTAATTCGTAATGACTAGAAAGCCATAAATTATGCAAATTTGTTTTTATCATCTATTTCACGTTGTAATTTTGTTTTCTAAACATTTATTTAAAAACTGTTCCGATATTAATGACGTTTTTATACAAATTTTTGAACACTATGAAGCATAGACAGTGTACAAACGAATTTTATTTGTTTACTATTCATCCAAAAATGTGATGTGAGTACTGTGCTCTCAGTGCACTTAAATAACAGTGATTCAATAAAATTCTCTTAAAACATTGACCTCGCCCTTATTAGAGAACTCGGATTTTTCACAAATATAATACTTACCTCATCTACACAACAACTTCCATAGGAAGTATCTGCTAATATAAAGACTTTAAAATCTTTGTCTCCTTCCAGGGCAGCTAACAACGATCTTTTAATTTGGGTAGCTATAGTATCACTATGTTTTAGGTAGCTATCTGGAAACTGTAAGCAAACCTAGGAGTAAACAATCTATTAAGTAATACGATTTACAGTGGAACACAATATAAGGCACTAATTACTCTTTTATAACCATTTTTGCAAACCCACTCTACACAGAGTTTGCTTTGTTTTTCATTCCATATTTCTTGCAAAGTTACTTCCACTTCATCGGTTACATCGGCCTCTCGTTCCAAGGCTGCTGTTTCTGAACTTGAAAATGCTGAAGCTGTGGTAGACATGGTATTTTATGTAAAATGTATATATCCAATTACTCCAAATATTTTAAAGAAAAAGTCCTTTCGTTGTTTACAAAATCATAATCACGTAGATCTATGAAGGGGAAAGTTAGCATTGTGCATTTAACAGCTAAGTTGCCAACTGAGAATAATTTTTCATATTTTAACAGCCTTCTCAAAAAACTGTCATCGCTATATATGAGCGACAAACGGAACGTTTTCTACTGCTTAGCTTTAACGCTCTGTGGCATGAAGTAACTTGGTGCTCTGTGGTCATACCTAAATAAAAGCGTCAAATTTACCGCAAAATTACAAAAACAAGGTAACAACAATGTTTATTTTTTCAAATCTTTTATTATTCCCACCCGTTTTCCTTGTTTACTTACATTAGTTGTCTTTTGTAACTAACTTTACTATTAAATACCCTGTCAAAATTGGACTTTCCAATTGCAAAGTGTTGTTAAAACAGCTTATTTCGCTTTGAATTTTTCCAAAAACGACATGAATTTGTTGCGTTTTTCAAGTCTCCGGATTGTCAAATATTATTCGCATTGCCTATTTCGTCGTCTGGTAAAAAACACAATTTCTATATAAAAGGTAACAACAAACACATAAACAGCTCGTTTTTGACATGTCAGAGACAAAAGAATTACAAAAGAAAAACACTTCGCGGCGTTGATTACACTGGATGACACGAAGCAAAGGGAAATGAGTTGTTGTAATACCAACATTTGTAGCAATTCGCCTTCTTAAAGAACTAGTGCCTATCAGGGCGAATTGATATATGTGATGGCAGTATTATAACAACTCCTTTTACCTTGCCATAAACTTTTTTGGTTTGCTTAAAATGTATTTTGTGGTTTAAAAACAAAGGCGATTTGATATACTTGGCGATAGCATTACAACAATTCCATTTAATTTGCCATTAACTTGTTGGCATTAATAAACGGGCCAAAGGCCTAACTATAATATGCTAATTCTACTGTCAAAATTTAACGAAAAGACTCTCAAATGTGGCAGTATTTTTTATAAGACTTTTGAGTGGTTATTTATAAATAAACAAATCTAAACTTAGTAAACCAAACATTTGTTAATTGTGCTGTAAAATTAATATTAAAGTAAGCATAAACACTATAATAATTATTCCTAACTTCCGTTACAATTAGTTTACTATTCTATTGTACTCTTAAGTATGCACAAAAATAGTAGATATTGTAACTTGCTGTTTGTTATTTTTTAGATACATAAACATAAGTAAATTGAGATCAGTTTCGTTATGTAATTAATGAATTTATTTTATAGCAAAATTTAACGAAAGTTCACTTAGCATGTTATGTTTTGGCAAATGCGATTGTGTATATTCGTAGAGTTGAACGAATTAATATTAGAAGATTATTGTTAGGCTTTAAAACGTCTGTAAAACAATTTTGATAACCATACATATTACTTATAAAAAATTAACTTCACAACGTGTGACAGTGCATGTCTTGTATCAGTGCCTTAACTTAGCTTAATTCGTACAAAAGCATGATGGGAACGTATGTAGGCACCAGGTATGAGTAGTTTGGAATTTATTAAGGAAATAATGAATACGGAAGAGTATTAAAACGGTATAAAGGACTAATTTACTTAAAGTGCGGAAAAATAAGAAATTCGTAATGGTCGTTACTTTCAACAAGTCAATGAACCTAATCATACTCCTGCTAATGTAAAGAATTGATTTTCCACGCAGGCTTAATTCTATCCCACAAGCTCCCGATACGACTCCAAGAGAGTATTAGAAGATCATTCAGCTGAATGGTTGTGTAGTCACTTAATCTCAAACAAAAGTGAACTGAGAAACTTGGTCATGAGTGAATGGAGATAAAAATTTCAAAAGACAACTCAAAGAGCTATTGGTACATTAAAATATTTTAAATGGAATGTTTGACCTTAAAAGATATCCTATTAAGAATAGGGTAAAACATTTTAACACATTGGGCTTTTGAATTTCAAATTTATTCTGAGTTCTTCTTGGGTCACCTTAAAATTTTGCTTATTCTCCTTATGTTTTGTAAAAAACATGATTTTTTTTTGTATTTTTTTTTTTTTTTGGTTTTATTATAAAATAGAAATAAATTAATAAAATAAATATAAAAACCGTTACCTATTTTTACAAATTTTTGCTTAAAATTCACTGCTTAAATATATTGTGGTACCTAGACTTTTGCCGTTGTCTGTATGTATTTTTCCATTTGAAATAAAATTTAGCATTTTTAACCGTACGAATGACAATAGCACAGAAAAATATAAAAGTGTTGTAGCAAAATTAAGATTAATTTTATGAAAAAATGATAGCTCATTTTGCTTTTTGTTCGAAGGTAAAATTATTCTTTTTTAAAGTCATGTATCATCATTAAACAATTAAAAAATTATAACGACTTCGAAAAGAAAATTGGAGGATAAATTTTAATACAACTTTGAATTTCGAAAATTCGAACATTTTTTAAATTCTAGCTACTGAAATATTTCAGATTATTTTGCTTTGTTTTACAAAAATTTTCTTTGCTATATTTTGTAGTTGTAGTTGTACGTATAAACTGTTTTTTTAGTTTATTTCATTTTATTTTGTATTCGATTATCGAAAAACATATTTAAAATGTAAAGCAATATCATTAAAAAATTTTCTAAATATATAATTTGATTCTACATGTGCATAAAAAATTGAAAAGGAATTAAAAATCCAATTAGAATGAATTAGAACGATTTATAATTCCTCTTATAATTGTTTTCTGGTTTGTTCCCATACTTACGTTTTCATGACTTTGTTTACTTTTCCACAAGGACTTACTTAGTATTTTTACGAAAACTATTGGCGAAAAACATTCGTATTATATTTAAATAATATTAATTTGTTAATATTTGTTTGTCAAATAAACTAAATAAACATTTATTTATCTTAAATGTCTTATGCAAAGTAAGGTAAAAAATATGTAAAAAATATTATATATTCACAATTTAAAAATTTTTTGAACCTCTCTATTTATATCCATTCCATTTAATTTGTATTTTTTTTACATTTGAAGTGGAGGTGTTTAATAGTCCTTTACTCCTCCTCATCGCAACATATCCTGCAATATTCGGCCTGGGATAAGTTTCAGATCCTTGTGAGCTATCTAATCTCGCAGTGCTCCGTAATAAACACAATAACTAACGTTAAACTTGCCTTGTCCAAGTAGACCCACCTTCAATAGCCTTCAAGATTGCGAAAATCTCTGCCTGTAACACGCTTTAAATGCAGGTTTATATTATTTTTTCGTTACAAAAACTATTGTTCTCACATGGGCTCAACAGGTTCGGGTTCAAAGCATTCTTAATTAGCGACATTAAACTCGTTTAGATTTATATTCGGTTTCAATCTGCAAATGCTAAAATTTCAATTTTTCCTTAAAAAAATTGCTGTATTGTACCGAATTGGTCAATACAATTTTTCATTCAGGATCACGATCTAGCTTATCATACCACTTATGTTGTGTGAGTTAATTTCATACATGAATAACAGTTCCTTCAATTAAAAGTCGACTCCAAATAAATTTTTGAGAAACTGTACATAGAAAATTTATTTACTCTCAGTTTTTTTGCCAAAAATCTGCTGATAGAAGTCGCTGTAGAATTTTTTTAATATCTAAACAGCGGTTTGATACGTGGCTTCACGTCTAATAAGCCAAAAAACTACCTACTAGACTACGGCGATTCACTATGATAAAACACTAGTTTTTTTATATACGAAATCTCTATTTAGGTAAGTCAGTGAGCCGAAATTAACTATACTTGACAATTGAACGGTATTTTTCATAATCATTATTTACTTACATACCACACACAGATTCTATGACAGTGCTTCAGAATTAGTTTTCTCTTACGTAATTTTTAATTAAACCTTTACTATTTATAACGAAACAATATCTAATCTAGAATTCAATGCATGTATTATGAGTAAAATGTAGCATCAAATTATCGACGATTTCGAATGTGCTCTGTTAAGCTCTATCATATAGATTCTCCCAATTAATGTTTTCTTACTTGTCATTTTATTATTATAATAAAATATAAATTTGCACAGCCTAAGGTTCGAAGGATATACATATGTACATATGATTCCATAACGCAAGAAATTTTCGTACACACCCCATAGTGGGTGATCTGTGGCCATTTTAAAGACATTTCAATGCGTATACACTTAAGAAACAGTAGGTAGAAATAAGTTAGTCATTAATATTGTTAGCTCGTACTTTTAATGTTATTGGTTACAACAACTTAAAGACTTAATATACATCTATACATACATATAAAAATTAAATATTTTATATGCATAAATTAATAACTAAAATAAAGTATTTAACGGTTGGTACATACATATACGTTTTTTTTTTTTTATAAAATTTCATACAAAAATATTTTTATATTACATCACTCAACAAGTGTCGTCCCAAATTATAACTACAAAATACAATAGCTAGCGAGTACTTATTTGATTGCAAATACCAAAGCAGTTATTAATCTGAGTTATTGGTTAATTTAAATACCTAAACCTTAAAAGAATCAAATCATTTTTAATTATTAATTTAATAATATTAAAAAAAAAAAAAAAAAAAAAAAAAAATGTAATAAAACAATGAACACAAATTAGAAATTAATTTCAATACTTTCATTGCAATTTTATAGATCAAGTCAATAAATTGAAAAATAATTATCAAAGTGCTGATTCGTCCTAACAGAACTGGGTACGAAATAGATCAATTGGAGGTTACGTTGGAAAGTTCCACCAAGTAGATTGGAGACGATTTTCGAAAGAATCTTGGAAAATAAATAAATAAATATAGAACACCGTGACAAACTTATCTCCTACGGCAACCATATCGGTCAATTGTTTTATCCCTAATGGCGTAATTTTCAAATACAATTGTTCTATTTAGTTTTTCAATTTAAATTCTATCAGAAAGAATGATTCGTGATGTATTTTCGTCATAAATATATCAACAAATGAATAAGATACTCATTGAACTTTATTATCAAAATGAGCAAATTGTCATAATCGACATAATACAGTTTGAAGAGGGTGCCCTAGTAACCTAGTAGGTAGTGCGTAATTAATAAATAAATAGCTGCTAGTTCAAGAGCTGACAATGCACCCTAAAAGATACACTGTCTAATGCGGTTTGAGGGCGTACAACATCATTTGACGGCACTTCTTCGAAAACAGTGCTATTTTCTCTTTACGGTCAATGGAGCAGGGTACTATGAGATGTTTAACCCATTTTTTCCACCGATTGAAGAATTGGATATGGTTGCTATTTTTTTTTCAAAAAGAAGCTAGTGATAGGTGGATAAGATGAGCAAATCTGTGGTTCCGAGCAATAGCCTAAGTCGATTTAAGCCAATTTGCGATATGTATGCTATCATATTCTACTAACAAAACTTTATATTTACAATCCCCATTTCTATTACAATGTTTTTTAAAAACTTATTGACAAAAAACGTGTTGACATTAGTCGTAATGAAGCCCCTTTACAGTTATATCAAAAGTGATTTTTCTCGAAAGTATAATTTTCGATTTAGGCTGTTATTGCTTGGGATCATAGAATTAAACTCATGCCTCCTCCTCATGAGCATCCGTTAGCCAACAAATCATGTGATACCCCTTTGATAAGCACTAAAATGTTGGAAAAATAGAGTCCAAATTGGAGATCACGAGTGGACCGACCTACGGTTTAGACGCCATATTTACTTCATTTAATAAGTAAACGGTAGTGATTAGTTTTTCGGTAATAAATATTCCATTTACACTTTCTGTATTCTTTTTACATTTCAAACACAAATAAGAAAAAGATGAACTTCTAAAAAAATTTAAAAATAATTAAAGGTTACCTTATAATCCAAATTTTATTCGTTACTACAAAAAGTATTTTGATTGATTATTAACAATTATTATGTTTGTTTAATTCGTCAAAGGAATAAAGTCTTTCTCAGATCATTTTTGAAAGGTTTTGTAAACTTTTTAATTAAGTATTCTGTAAACGTCATATTTTAAAAGTTAAGAAACTCCTTTTGATTGTATCGTAATTAGACTCACAGCTTTCGAAAAGCTTTTACTATCCCCACGGAGACCAAATCCGTGGAATCTATATTAGCCAAAGTTGCTCAAGAAGTAAACATTTTGTATTTCTTAAAGAAATATGAACCACTGAAGCCGCAAGCCCAAAATCCAAATCAAAAAACACTTTTTTGATGCATTAGACGTCCTTGCATTTCATGTGGTGTTTTCAAAAATGATTTTTTGATGAAACTTAGGCTTAGTTGCTAATTGCTCCAGAGAATATTCAGCGAAAACACGTCATTAACTATGGTCGTCTATGATTATTTGGCAAGACAGACTTAGTTTAGTAAGCAGCGTGTTGACTTATTAGAAGCCAGATCGTGGTTCAAGTTCATACATCTCAAACAAAACGAAATATAAAAAATATTTCATCGGCTACTTCCTCTCAGCAGTCTTTGCAAATACTGAGAGTAAATAAAATTGACATGAAAAGTAAGAGATAAAAGAGTTTCTAAGTAACGGCAGAATTCTTTGAGAGACTTTTCATGGCAATTTTTTATTTACTCTCAGAGTTTTTTTCAGAAATCTGCTAAGAGGAAGTCGCCGAAGATATATTTTTGTCATATTTCATTTTGATCGAGATGTCACGGCTGGGGATTCACTTCTAATAAGCGAACACGCTACTTATTAGACTACTATCAAGTAGACTAGATCTTATTTTTCTCACCGAACTTAAACTGTTTGCTATGAAAGCGTATTTCCGAAAAGTATTCCTCCTCTTTCTCGCGTACCACAGGGTAGCTATTTGATCCTCTACTGTTTTCTTTGTACATTACTGACTTGCCTCAAATTATTAAAATTTCGAAGATTTTTAAGTATGTAGGCTATCCGATTTCGGATCAACAGTGTCTTCAAATTGGCTTAATTTTGGAGACTAATATGATATTCAAGGATATTTTCTGGGTTGTCGTCAAATTGATTTTGTTGGCCAATTTTTTGACTTTGGCATTTTATTTGGCCGAAAATTAAGTTTTATTTTACACATTACGAGTATGAACAAGAAATGTAGAGTGGCATTTGAACATTTAAAAATATGCTCAATTGGGTCAGTACAGAAACAGATATGTAATATTTTTTAGAACAAACAATCATAATGCTGATCCGCTTAGAAGGATGTGCAAGGTATACTTCTGATTAAGTGTGAAACTAGTTAATTCCAAATATGAAATGTTAATTTAAATTTCATTTTAGAAAATTTCCGTTAACAAAAAATCTAAGAGAAACATACAAAATACATATTTTTATTTTAATTGGTACATTACGGTTAATCCTATAATCCTTTAATAAATAATTATTCTTTGAACAATTTGTTATACCATAAGCAAATTTTAGAGTGAATAAATTCCTTACGCATTCTGTTTGTACTGTACTTTTATTATTGTGGTAATTTTCTTTTTTTTTTCATTCATACTTACATACACACCTAAGGAATTGTCATATTTTATGGCTTAACGAGCCATATAAGCATTTTGAGCAATTTCATATTCATATTCTTTATGCGCGCTTATAGAAATTTGATTGGTTTGATTAAAACACATTAAAATAAAAATTTTAAATGCCTTTCGTTATAATGGTGTTTTTGTTAACGGAAATAGATAAAATGTATGTGTGCGCAACAAAATTTGACGGAATTGAACGGACGGCGTCTATTTTCAAAAGTAATTTCACCTGTACAATGGACAACTAACTGATAAAAAATTTCCGTTTTTTCTGAAAAGGAAATCACGAAATTCGTACAGTATACGCGTAACATAAATTTCGATGAAAAAGAAATTTTTATTTGAAAGTCCTCAGCGGATCAAATTTTTTTTATGTTCTAACAACACAGAGTTATTTTCATAGAAGAGTTTAAAACAGAGACCGGAAACTATATTCAATATACACGTACTTCAACCGCTAGTGTTAGTTGGGTACTTTTGTGTAAGCGTACCATGTATGAATATAAGTATAAGTATTGACTCAATTGCATAGTTTACGCCTTATACCAACCAGGTATGTGGTAAAAAAAATTGTTTTCGTGGTCACGCTCCTACCAAATCTTAGTCAAAAACAACATATGAACGCCAGTTTTATGAGAGGAAGACTGACAGAAAGAGAAATAGATAGAGAGAGTAGAGTGTCAAATGGAAAATCATAAAAATAACAATAAATAAATGTAAAGAATCAGCAAGTAAGTATTAATTAAAAATGCAGATCAGGTGCCTTACACCTATACATGCGTGGACGATAGTACGAATTAACACAATCGCACATACTAACTGTCACATTGTGTTGAGTTGGTGTGTACGAAAGACGGGGTTAATGTTTCTGTATGTGTTTTAGAAATTTTTAATAGTGTTGTTATAATAATTGAACGCGTTCAGAGCGCTAGTACGTATAACGTCGAACAAGTCGTGCGCCGTACGCTTAAAAAAGTCCATTTGTAAATCGGATTGTTTGCGTTTGCGTTTGCGTTTGAGCATGTGTTTGTGTATTTCGTGCTCTGCACCTTCTTACCCATCCAACCAACAATTCATCTACATATTAAGGTTTATTTTTTTTAAATACCAAGCATTTTCAATTGTTATTTTGACTCTTTTTTTCCATCGACATCCATTTTGATACAAATGTACTTGTATGTATATGTACAAATATCGTGTCAGTATGTGGAAGTGCCTCCAGTATTAAAAAATAAAAATGGCTTTAGGTGTGGTGCTAAGTTTGTCTGAGATCTTCAGCGTTAGTTGCCAATGTGTCTTTGTTACCAACGGATCGAGAAACGTTTTTCTAATATACCACCTATTTTTTCAAACCATCAAACCTTTATTAAAGTTATTTTTACAAAAAGTGTCACATAATTTAATACAAAGCAAAATTATAGTACTTTTTATAATTTTATAACAAATAATTTCACTTGAAATTTGAATATTCTTTAAGAACATCTATTGGTCAGTTGGCAAGATGTCGGCATAGCTGATATTTAAATTCTTGTAAACCCGCTATGCTGCATCTAGTCAATTATTTCAATGGATCAAACAACAAATTTTTTAAAAAAATTGTGCTAGTGTGATTGAGTGCTAACGTTGTGAAATAAGTTCAGTACCCCTAAGGGATCAGTATAAAAATTGTTGTTGTACACAATTATTCAAATATTGTAAGACTTTAGAACTGTTTACTGTTGGTCTGATGTTGGGATGCATGTTCAATGGATAATTTTAATGTTTAACGTTTACTATGGTACAAGATTTTGGTTTTGGAGATAAGATCGTTTTCCGACGCAATAAAATTAATCGAATTTTAAAAAATCATGTATCAGTAACCTTACTTAAAAATATAAAATAATGATCTAAGAGAACTGGAAATGAAATAAAGTTGATTGATTTGTAAAATCAAAGGATGATAAACTTTATTTAAAAAATTAAATTTATTAACTTCAAAAAATGTTGTAGAGATTATCGAATAGGGTAATAATCTTCATTTAAAAAATGTATAAATAAAGGATTAAAATATCCCAATAAGAAGCTGGGCGATGATAAGTGGAATTTGTTAGTACCATGACTTTAGAGGTCTTGAACACTTCCAACAAATTGGTGTATATATGACATCAAGCAAAATTTAAATGTATATCGGTAATGATAGCCGAAATATATTGCGTCTATTACTTGGATTAATTATCAATTTAAGACACTGTTGATGTATGAATTGGTGTCGTCAGATTGTCAATTTTCTTCGTTTTCATAGCCATTTGAATAGGAAATACGTATCGTTGTCAAATTATAGAGAATATAGAAAAAGTCTATAGTGGTTACAAAATGTCCTTTACTTCTACTTTTTGTTGAAAACCTTTTTGAAATACCCGAATGGTATTTAAAGAATATTGGTGTTGAATGCATTTTTCCAGTTAACAATTACATACTGCCTCTAATAAAATATAATCCAGTTTTAGCTAATAGCCAGAAATTAATATATCGTAATAACATTAATACTTGATGTAATTTCAGAGTGCTTTTCAAATGTTCTGTCTCAGTTGGAAAAAGCTATTAAAACAAGCTATGAATACAATATAAATCGAATACAAAATTTATTTTCGAATTCTAATTTTGTTAATAAACATAAATTCAAGAACTTTCCTCAACAACTTTTGTGTACTTGGTTATTTAAATCAATAAATGTTTATATCGGGCTTATCAACATGACAATTTTGGATGGATATAGCATTCAGCAAGACAAGCAAATTATAAAATAGTATTACCAAAATGGATGTTCGCCTAAACCTAATTTTCATCGAAAAATCTTCTTCAGAGACGAGCCTTATTTCTGGAAAAATGGGTACGTGAACAAACAAATACGTCGATTTTGGGACGACAGGAATCCACACGAGATCTAAGAGCATCCGACGCATCCCAAAAAAGTCACCGTTTGAATGAAGGTCTGACCATTACTGTCAACTTCGAGCACTATAGGTCATTGTTTGCCAACTTCTTTTGTCCTGAATTGTACAATTTGGACACCGAGGCCATGTGATTTCTACAAGAAGGTTCTAAGTGGCACACAGTTCATGGCACATAGGATATTCTGCTCGAGCGAGTTGTGTGTATAACCTTCTCACGTAGTATGATGTGAACTGGCCACCTATATTGTACAATTTGGCTCCGATAGACTTTTTCTTCAAAAACCAGTGGTCCTCAAAGCCTCTGTTAAATTTTATCAACCAGAGAAACCGCATCGGATATTTGAACGACGTTAGTATTCCACACATAATGGTATGATATGTGTGTGAAGTTAGCTGCAGAGTTACACATATTCTTTTTTGTACAGTAAAAGCTATGTTAACAGAGACCGTTAGGTTAACATAATCAAAAAACTTGTGCAATTAAGGAAAGAATATCGTTTAAAAATCACATGAAAAAAAAAAAACAATTTGCTTATTGGAGGTAATAAAGTTTAAAAATCAAGTTTTTTTTTACCAAATATGCCCTCCACAAATTGAGAAAAATTCGATTAATTTAAAAAGATGATCTTTTCTAATCTAGTAAAATGAGTGACTATTGGATCAAGGATTCGAAAACAGTTTTCGTTACGATCGAGTAACCCTTGGCGCCGGAGATATAGTCGTAAAAAAATAATATAACATAACAAACATTAGCATGAGTTGGTCTTTCAAACGAAAAAAAATCTCTAGGGTATCTCACATACATTTAGTTTTATTCACATTTGGAGACATGCGTGATATTTTCAGACTAGTCGTTAATAAATAAAAATATATGTTATCAAACGTTAATCCTTATAAAATTGTCGGCTTTATAATAAAATTCAATGGTAAATTCAAATTCAATTTTTTATAGCAGCTGGGTACTTACATTTTAATCCAACATTAAGTACTTGACGTTTTAAAATGACAAGTCTACTACTGTGAACTAATAATAAATTATAAACTAAACTGAGCATGAGCTTAGAAAATGAACAACTTTTGACTACACGGGCATGGTGAGCAATGTCTGAACATTCAACCATATCTGCAGCATACACCGAAAGGGTCAGGACGACAACAAATCTACTGTTGAACTGTTGAAAGAAACTTTTGTTGAAACATACTCTTGTACTAAGATCATGAAGATCATCCAATTTAATAAAAATTTTATAGTCATCATCACAGAATCATAAAAGATGCTTCCTGCGAATACCGGAAATGGAGGCATATAACTCTGCTAAATACTAAAACGAATGTCAACTATAGCGAATTGCACTTCCGACGGGAACAAGCAAGGTTCACACTATTAAACAATTATACCTCTGTTTACTGCTATTTACCATCGGAATATAATGACGGTATTTTTTATATAACGTGACTTAAATTGGTATTAAGGAGCAACTCAACAAATAAATGAATATATTATTTAGGTAGTGTTGACGACATATGTCATATGTCTTATGCAATAATCGGCTTTCAGAAAAATATTGACCGGCATGAACTTTATGCTGAAGTCATAAAATTTAAAATTTGAAGATAAATACAATGACATTTTACAGGTTCTGCTCAGCGGTGGTATAGAACAAGAAGTAGAGAGTAGAGTTCTGTTACCTTGGAAGTATAATAACCGACGACTCAGGATAATGTTCGGTACCATTAAGTAAAGCTCCTCGCCTAATACATTTAAGTACTCAGGTGTTTCCTTCTGAAATGATGAAACTGCACAGGTGCCAAATATGAGTTCTTGTAGTTCGTACCCTACATCACGGAATCAATTTGTTTTACTTGAAGCTATTCTTATTCTTAACAAAAATTCTTCGAGTCGACACTATTCGATCAGAAAGGTCGATTGCTATTCTGAGGCTATATGCTCCACTTCACAGGACACAAACTCCCCTCACTATAAGTGGCTAGCATAAATCATAAGCTCTTAGAGATTGATTGAGAAAGTCTCTCTATTGCCAGCTATACCTTTCAAATTCATCATCTCACTCTATAGAAAAGTTCCGACCCTATCAGCTGTGTGGAAACTCTCCTCTTAAGTTAATCTGCCTGAATAGTATTTTGTTTAACTATTACCTTTTCTTCTTCAAAGTAAATTTTTAAAATAAAAATTATCTAAAAAACAAAATTTATTGTTATTAATATTAAATTAAAATTAAAAACAATTACTTAATTACATTTACAGTTATATGAAAGATAAAAGTAAATTTATTCCAGTTTCTTAAAGGTGGAAAACGCACTTAAAGTCAACTTACAATTTAAAAATACTCATCGATATCAATATTGGGTATTCATTTTTTATTCATATAAAGATGTTACAAATCCACGAGTGTATTCTGATTCATTCCAGTAATGACTAGTTCTAAAGAATGGAAAACAATGGTATCATTCTTTTCTGCTTTATTAAAACATCTGCTAAATTTATTATGCGTATAGCTGAATTTATTTTGGATGAACAATCACCGTGTTACTGTAAAGAGCATTCACTGAAGGATCATTGTTGTACATCTGGAGGAAGGCTCTGTTATTAGTAACCTATATCCCAGGATATTCATCAACAAAGATTATGGAAAAGTAAATAGTATCAAATCACAGGAAGTGCAGAATTGTCAAAGATATTAGATGATCTTAGAACATTCATTAGCAGCAAAGAGCACCACACCACCGTTCCATATAAAGATATGGGACTAACCACCATCTCAAGGAGAGACAGAGAATAGCTAATATTGAGGCTCAGGTTAAAGTTGTAATTCTTCTACAGGCGCAGATAGCACTGTGTTTTGGAAAGCATTATATAGAAACTTAAAAAAGTCAAATAACACTATAATAATGAATAAAGCGAATCCGAAAGGGTTAATAAATTACAACTGTGTGCCATCTACTATTGAGTAGAATAAACAAAGATTATAATTTATTTAAAATGACAGCTGACTTTGACAATATGTGTCTTGTCAATCTGCCAGTATTTCTTTTTAGCTAAAGTATCTGCGTTCTCTCTGATGATTAATATTTACATAAAGTATTTAATTTCTTTATAATTAATTGATAAAATAGTTTTATATGTGCAGAACTTCAGAAAAACAATGAGATTCTCTTAAACTTAAAAAAACAAAGCATTGTATCAAAAAAACTTTCAAAAACAATAACATCAATTGCTGAAAACATAAGGCAAGTTTTGTTTAATACAAGAGATACTTTAAAATCGATTCGATTTGAAAGAATAGTTATGGACAGTCAGGTGAGTTTGGAGTAAGTTTTGTTTATATTAGATAGCTTATTGATAACAGTTCTTAATTTCTCTTCCATTGCCAAGTAGAAACACAATTATTGTATTCATCGAACCAAATAATTATTTGTGGGTCGATGCAAGCTAGTCATTTTATGGCAACCTTGATTGTTTATGCTGGTAAATCATGTTTTTGAAACGTTTAACGTCTGGATTTAGTTTTCAATAACTCCAGAATATATTTTCAACATCAAATGTGTCAAAAACTCTTAGTACGAACTAATGCAACATATTTGCTCACTATGTACTTTAAAGAATTAAAGTTTCTGGTACAAAATGGTTCAATGGTATGTTTCGGCATTTCTGGTAGAAGATTTAAAAATATCGTTCAAGTATCTTTCATTAGAGCTTACAAGCTAAGAGAGGAAATAGGCTTTTGGTTGCAATTTATCTAATTGTAAGCAAGATATAGATTAACTAACGTTCATTTTGAAGATATTTGCAGACTATTGATGAAATTCAATATTATAATTTCAGGTTTTATTTGATATTTTTATGGGAATAACAATTTTAGTATTTTTTCAAATACTTTTGCTGAGATTAATTTAAAAAAACATAAACACAAATTTTAATAGAAGATCAAAAAAATTAGACTAATGGTCTAATAAAATAATGTGAGCTCAATTACATACATCATTTAAATAAAACATTTTTTGAGCTCGATAAAAATTGCTAAAGTTAAAAAATATTTTTTTATATTGATTTCTAAAGTCAACAATTTTGGAATTATAATATCTATAACAGATGTAAAGACGTGCTTAATTAAATATCCCTCTAATAGAGTGAGCAATTTTTTTTTTCAAATATTTGTAATATCTGATTTCACAAAACACTGAAAAACTGTTTTACATTATTTGCACTCCCTTAAAAGTTTAATTACGTACAAATTTATTAAGTACATATTTAGATAAAAAAGATCATTGATATGGAAAGTAAAAAGTTTAAAAATATTAACAATAATGGAATATTTGTTGTGTTAGTTGTAGAAATTATCGCAACTCTATGCGAAAGTGACGTCAGGCAGACAAATTGTAATACCCAAAGCAAAAAAAAAAATAAAAAAAAGAATAACAGCAATTATATAAATTATTGAAGTATTTCAATGTTGTTTATTAAAAAGTATATGGTTTTATAAATTTGTTAATTCAATAGCGTTTAACTGGTTTACAGGCACCTGCCGATGGACATTTATTAGACATTGTTGACAACAGGTGGCGCGAAGAGGTATTACCATTTGATCAAATACTGGTTCCCGCTGACAAATTACCCGATCCTGAGGCAGATGGTGGCGATTCGCATTTAACATTAAGTGAACAGGTTAGTACAAATAAAAATGAAGATATAAGAAGAGATAATATAAATAGTTTGTGATTTTAGGAACAGAAGTGGACTGATTTGGCATTGGGTTCATTAGCACCAGAATCATCCCTTAATGATCAATTAAATTTAACAACATTTTAAATACTAAAAGCTTAACACATTTTTTCAAGAACTTTAGTTTAATAGTCTTTCTTAAAAGAAATAATAAAAGCAAACACTGAAAAAATGAGTTCAAATCAAAATCTTCACTCTATGACAAAACTTACTGAGTTCGCTCGCGATTTTGAAGAAGAGCCAGAAACACTATTTGGTCGCTTCGTTAATAAACTACAAAATGCCTATAATCAATCCTATAATACTGTAAATGATTTATCAAGCGTCAATCCGCAATCCCCAACTTCTTCCACAACAACAAATACAGCAAAGTCGGTGTTTTATGCTGACGGCTCTTCCCATACAGATAATCCAACGTCCATAACACGTGACAGTTCATCGTCCAGTATTAATTCCAATCCTATATATGTAACTAAAACAAATAGTGGTGGAGAAACTTCCTCTAACGCTACAGAAGATAACAACTCAATAGAAAAGTCCGAGACATTGCGCATGGAAGTACATGAAGGTCGCACAATGGTAAATGTTCTTAAGCGCATGAGAACTATGATGGCATCTAAAAATAATGTAAGAAATCATTTTTAAAAATCTTAAACTCATAGAACTCACAAATTCATTTCAAATTTAGGATCTACGTAACTATAAAGACACTGATTTGCACCGATTCTGGATGCCTGATGCCAAAGCTAAAGAATGCTATGACTGCTCTCAAAAATTCTCAACATTTCGTCGGAAGCACCATTGCCGCCTGTGTGGTCAAATATTCTGCTCCAAATGCTGCAATCAGGTAGTTCCCGGAAAAATAATAATGTGCTCAGGTATATATCTTTGTCATTCAAGATTTTATATAAACGTTTTGGCATAATAAATGTTTAACTTTCAGGGGAATTAAAAGTCTGTAATTATTGTTCTAAAATTGTTCTTAGCTATTTGCGTTCACCAAATATAACCAAAGATCTCAATTCGGATTTGCAAGCGTTACAACAAGATTTGAGCAATAAATTAGAAACAAATAACGACAACGAATCGACAGATTTGATAACAGAACCCTCGCGTTCGACATTAGAACGTAAAATTTCTGTAGGATATCAAGAAGAACGTTTTGCGTCTCATCAACCTACTATTAGCTTGACAATAGATGATCGCAAAAATATATTGCAACAATCGAATTCTCTCATTACATTGCACGAACAAATGCGTAAAGTTTTGCCGGCCCAAAATTGTGGCCTAGAACTTATCGAATTTTTAAATTCTAATCATAAATCTTCAAATAAAGTGCAAGCTGTTGCCATTTTAAACGCAATGTTAGATGCAGGATTTATACAACCGATTGTAAATGACTCGGAGGAAACAGAATTTGATGAAAATTTACATTACCGCTTTGTTAGCGTACTGCCGAGGTAAAAGCGTTAATCTTTTACAATATATTTCAGTTCATCGTTAATAATTTTATAACACTTTATTTTTTATAGGCAAGCTTTAGAAGCCATTAATTTTATGGAAGTCAATAACAAAGAAGAAAATCTTAGTCCTCAGTATGAACAATTTGGTTTTGAACCGCATCCACCTAAATCGCTTGATTCTTCATTTAATCTTAAATCCACACAAGATATAGAATTGGATAATTCTATGCACTCAGCCACATCAAAATTGTTAGAATCCTATTGCGACCACGAAGAACAATTGTTAACACAAATGCTTCGAACCTTTCAGTTGGATTTGCAATGGGCAAAAATCTTGAATCCCTTATGCTGTAGAGCAGCTAATCATTTTAAACCGGAGTATTGTATAAATGATTTAATGGACGTAAGAAATTACGTCAACTTCAAAAAAGTTCCAGGTGGCAAACGATTAGAAAGCACAATTGTAGGTGGTGTTGTCTTTTCTAAAAATGTGGCTCACAAGGATATGGCGACTAGAGTGGAGCAGCCACAGATATTACTGCTACGTTGTCCCATAGTATATGAACGTATTGAGGGAAAATTTGTCAGCATATCAACAGTATTATTACAAGAGAAGGAATATTTGAGAAATGTTTGTGCCCGCATAATGAGCTTTAAGCCGAATATTGTGTTGGTTCATAAAAATGTTGCCGGCATAGCTCAAGATATTCTACGATCAAATGACATTACTCTAGTATTAGACGTAAAACTTTCCGTTATGGATCGCTTGGCTCGGACCTTGCAGTGTGATGTTCTGACGAGTATTGAAGGTAGCATATCAAAGCCAAAATTGGGTAAATGCGATGCATTTTACATACGCAACTATAATGACGGCATGGGTGGTACTAAAACGTTAATGTTCTTTGAAAAATTGCAAAGTCCTAGAGGCTTTACATGCCTTTTGAGAGGAGGTTCAAATAAAGAATTGTCCAAAGTTAAGAAGGTGGCCTCGTTTTTAGTATATGCTCGTTATAATTGGTGTTTGGAAATGTCGTTTTTGCTAGATGAATTTGCCGAGCCACTTAGTCCAAAACCACCAATTTTTGATTCCAAGGAAGCCAGTCCCGCAGATGAAAATGCCAAAATAAATAAAAATCGAAATATTAGTCAGCAGCCCGACGAGGAAGATCTACCACTACTACGTTCAAATATAACAAATAATTCAGCAAAACCAAAACCAATAGTAGTCGAACGCAAATCTGAGGAGAAAATATTAACCACTGCAACTGATGTATCAGCTGATTTTACAGATCCCTTGCGCTCTACTGAAAAAAATATATTACCAGAAGAAAACTCTCAAAATCTTCAATTAGCTGTTGAGCATCGCTACGATAATCGATTTCGTAGTGCGCTCAGCTCAACTATATTATCGGTTAGCCCATTCCTTACCTTTCCATTACCGTACCTGGAAACTGAACAGGGCCGAAAATGTCCTTTACGTATTTTATTTCCTGCTGAACTCTATTATTCGAAATTATGGTCAAATCATAACAATTCTAATTCAACAAATTGTAACACAAACAATTCTGATCGCCTGGAGAGCTCAGAAACTATTCTTAATGACTGTGATCAATTAAAATTGAACCCGCCTCACGAATTTTTAAAAATGAAGATAACCGCTCCAATAGATAATCGTGATATACAAACTCTGCTGGCTGAGTTCAGAGCATATGGTGGAAGGTATCCTAAAAGACCAAAATGTAAGTAGTACAGATATATAAAAGTATATCAATATTCGAACATGTCTGTTTTATTTAATATTGTGCTATTAAATCCTAAAATTGCAGTGTTCAAATTCCTTAAAGGCCGAAAAGAAATAAAAAACCAAATGTCGCAAAAGGTTCAAGAAGAAAATGTTTACAAAGATGCCCTTGATATTGAAAATCATCAAAGGCTACCAGTACTTTTTTGTAGTTTCTTTTTAAATCCAAAGGGTGCATCATCTTTTTGTGCCCCACCTACTCTATTGGATATGAAATTTTATGGTCAGCAGGATATAATGCTGGGACAATTTTTGCAACGATATTGTTGTCGTTTATCTTCCATATGTACACGCTGTAGTTTACCCATGTTGGGTCACACCAGACGTTACGTACACTCAATGGGCTGTGTTAAAGTATTTCTTAGTGAAGACAATGCCAAGTCGGATATGAACAGTATATATTTTACAGCCTGGTGTAGTATATGTAATGAGGTTACACCCAGCGTGCCGCTTTCGGAAACTACAAAGTGCCTTTCATTAGCTAAATACTTAGAATTGCGCTTTCACGGTCATGCTTATAAGAAAAGACCAGTTGCGGATGAAAGTGGAAGTTTCGCTAAATCTAATTGTCAGCATTCATTGCATCGTGATTACGTTCATCAGTTTACCTATCGTGGGGTGGCAGCCAAATTTCAATACACACCTTTGGAGACTTGGGAAATTGCTTTACCTCTTCTGACCTTAAGTCTACATCCTCCTAAAGCCTTTAGTCGTTTTGAAGTTTTAGAAGAAGTTAAAAATTTTTCAATGAAGGGTCATGAAGTCTATACGCGTATTCACGAACGTATTGCTGATTTAGCAATAGAAGATGAAAATTCTCCTTTAGTATCAAATTTGAAAACAATACTCAGTAAAGATCAATTTATTTTCAAACAACATGTGGAGATAATACAAACGTTGTTGACTGAAAATAAAGCCAGTCCGTACGATATAAACGATGCTTTACTAATGTCCAAGAGGGTGTTAGCAGAAAGTATAGAACAATGGGGTCCACGTCTACATGAAATGGTTGTAGCGCAGAAACTGGCTGCTAAACAAGCTCATGACTCTGGAGGACACCATGCTATAGATGCTGGTACAATTTGTACAGAAGATTTACGTTCAGAACATTCTGATATATCGCCGACAACTACACAATCGCCTGATACTCCTCGTCTGATAGGGAACGAAGAATCCATTGAAAATAATTCGAACACAAATGAATGTGTAACCGATAAAATTCCAAATGATTCTCATTTTGTTATGCCAACTGTAGCTGCAATACCTTCATCAGATAAGAAGACTATTAAAAAAATGTTAACTCAACTCTTACCATCTACTGGTCCTGTAAATCTTTTACAATCTCCATTTAGTAGTCTTGAACACTATACATTGCCACTGGGAGCATTTCCTATGGTGGTGCACGACCATGACTTTAGTTCCATTATTGCTTATTGCTTGACGTCTAATGAGTATAAACGCATACTAAGCTCGGTATTCACTCAGCAACAGAGTTCTGCTGAGACC
The DNA here is from genome assembly GCA_005959815.1 of Sarcophaga bullata. Taxonomy (NCBI): domain Eukaryota; kingdom Metazoa; phylum Arthropoda; class Insecta; order Diptera; family Sarcophagidae; genus Sarcophaga; species Sarcophaga bullata. The sequence goes on from QOCX01000271.1 coordinate 96,824, forward strand.
ACATCAATTTCAAGCAATTCTGGAATGAATATAAATCCAAGTCCTCATGTAAAGAGAAAGTCACAAGAAAGGTAAAAAATTCGTAAAATATTTACATTTGAAACTAAATTATTGTTCATTTTAATTTATTTTTTCAAAAACAGTTGTAATGATGTCGATGACAACAACAAAGAAAATAATACACCACCTCCTGGTGTCTCTAATACAAATGATGAAGAACGGGGTAAAACAAAATCAAACAATTCTCACATTGAAATATCTTTTCAAGATAATAATACACAATTTACATGCAAAATGTATTTTGCTAAAGAGTTCGATCAAATGCGTGCAAAAACTATAAAACCCCCTAAATTAGACAAAACATTATATAGAGAAATTGAGCAAAGTAAAAAGAGGGAAGAAATTAAAGTTTCTCAAAGTCGAAATGGTCCTGAAATAGAGTTAGTGCGTAAACCAAGTGATGTTGGACAAAACAATATTCCAGCTAATGATTTTAAATGGGATCAAACCAGCAGCAACAATAATAAAGAAGAGAGCCCTCGCCCTCAATTGGACACAACCGAAGAGTGCCGTTATTACTTTGCACGATCCCTGTGTAGTAGTGTCCAATGGGAAGCTAAAGGAGGAAAATCTGGGTCCCGTTTTTGTAAAACATCAGGTACGCTCGATATTTTTACTTGAAGAAATATTTGAAATTACACATTTTCATTTTTAGATGATCGTTTCGTTTTAAAAGAAATGACTAAAAGTGATATAAGCAGCTTTGAAAATTTTGCTCCAAATTATTTCGATTATATAGCAAAGTGCCAACAACAAAACCAACCAACATTGTTGGCAAAAATCTTTGGTGTATTTAAAGTTACTATCAAAAAGAAAGAGTAAGACTTAAGACAATTTCGAATTTAACTGTTTAAAGCTACTACTTTTCTCCTACAGCTCGTTCGTAGAGAAATCTCTGCTGGTTATGGAAAATCTATTTTATGAATGTGATATTAAACATAAATTTGATTTGAAAGGATCAGAACGCAATCGTTTAGTGGATCCTATGAACCAACAACAAGGAGATATTGTTCTACTAGATGAAAACTTCGTACAAAGTAAATTTTTTTTTGCAAACGCTTATATTTCGTAAACATTATACAACTAATTTTATTATCTATTTTTAAGTGTCCTGGCTTAAACCCTTATATATATTAACACACAGCAAAGTGGTATTGAAAGAAGCAATTAATCGTGACGCTTGCTTTTTGGAAAAGAATCAAGTTATGGATTATTCTCTATTGGTGGGATTAGATGAAAAGAATGGCGTTTTAGTATTAGGGATAATTGGTATATTTCATTACACAAATTTTTTATTATTTAAATTTCTGATATGTATGTTTCAGATTATATACGTACATTTACTTTTGATAAAAAGGTTGAATCGTTCGTTAAGCAAACTGGAATTTTAGGCGGTATGGGAAAGTTGCCTACTATTATACCACCAGAACGATATAGACTACGATTTGCGGATGCAATGGATCGATATTTTTATACCGTACCCGATCGTTGGGAGGGTTTATCGAAAATTTGACATTTGAATCTGTATTAAAATTTTGTATGTACTCTTAGAAAATATATTAAATACTTAAAACTCTGTCAGTTTGATTTCACTGTAATTAAATATAATTTGTTATAAAAACTTATAGTATATACCACTTTAATATGCTTATTGAAATATAAAATATTCAACAAAAATTGACAATGTTTAACATTTCTTTATGGTTAAAATAATAATAAAACTGCACATTTTGCTATACAGTTAAAATATGAATTTGTATTATTTTTTGTGGTGTAAAGTACTTGATCGCCTATCGTAAATAAGATGTGAAAAAAAATTCAAAATTGTACCTTCAAACTACCACACATTAAATAATAGTTCAAACTCGCTTTTTTGTTAAGTGAGTTATAAGAATATCAAAATACCTTTGATTTTTACTAACTGCATTGCATAAATCATATGTTCTTTTTTTCTTTACAACACCAATGCAAAGAAATATTATCAACCACCGAGTAACCAGAGACGATAATTAAATAATTGCGTTTAAAAAGTTTACAAATTTTAAAAACTGAAAATGCTACAATGTTTTTTGTGTCTCCTGTAAAATTTAAAAAATTGGTACTTAACATATTTGCGAATTAGACTAACGATATGGAACGTAGGTAGTCAAAACCAACAGTAATTTGATATTCTGAGTATATGTATAAGTATAATTTATCAACACAATAGCAAAAAAGGTGAGTTTGGTTCATAATTTGTTGTGTGGCCGGGCATCTTAATATGTACATTTTTTCAATTGACAGCAACGCTACAAACACATGTAAATGTCACAACGAGTACTTTGGCGGATCATGTATATGTCACAATGTGTACTTTGACGGATCAGTTGTTCCTTTTAGATGGTTTTGTAACAGTTAATACTTGTCAAAATATTTTACGTGTGTATTGAATAAAATTTACACATGACGGATTCTTGGTCTTAAGAATTCTTAATAGTCGTTGGGTTTACAAACATCGAGCCTGACTCCTCAAGAGCTGAGTTTTTGTAGAAAATCAAAATGGTTTTTGAAAAAAAACACCTACATTTAACGATACATGTGTATTTTTCACCATTTTTTAAGTTTAGGTTAACACGCAATGAATCAATTTTCATTCAAATCTTTTCGTAGAGAAGATCACAAATAAAAAAGAGAAAAATTAAAATTGAAGTTACGGCGAATGTTAGACGATGTGTGTGAAACCGAACTAATTAAACCCTGTCCCTATTGATGCAATAAAGTTTGTCACCAACGGCGTTATTAAGTTTACGCTCGGCGCATAATTTTTAAATTCTTTGTTTGACAATTGCTCTACATTCTTTTACATTAAAGTGCAAAATAGTCTGGCATCATTATAAATATGGCGTCGTGAATAAGTTGCAAGTTTTTTAATTACTGCATTTTATTTTAAAGATATTGTTAAAATCTCAGTAAAAAAAAGATAAATATTATAGAATTACGTTAATTACGTATAAATGCATTTAATATTTTTCTTGTTAAGCAAATATTCAATGCAGATAAAAAGGGAAAAGTGATTTCGCAAATTGCAATGGTTTATGAATGGCTCAAGGACCCATTTGTCAAAAACAGATATTACTGCTTTAAAAACAATAAAAAAACAATCTAAAGCGGCTGAGGAGAATATTATAGTAAATCACACAAAACTGGAGAGGCAGGTGTTCGACGTCGACGCTGGCGCTATTAAATTTATTTTACTAAAGAAAAATAAAAACAACAGTTAAAACTCACAGTTCAATTACAAGAAATAGGAAGGAATTAATTACTGAAATTTTTTATTCAAAAGCTGATTGTAATGATCTTGTAAAACACATAAGATTATTAGTAGTATTACTAATAAGTTAAAAAAAGCATAGACATATAAAAAATGATAAACATGAGCTCTTCCATAGCGACTGCTAATACATCGGCGTCAGTGTCTGCCATGGCTACGGCAGCATCTAATTTACTAGCCTCTTTACCAGGAAGAGACACACGTCCACAGACTTCTCAGTCATCTTCAGCATCCATCGCAGCTACAACAGCTTTGCCAACTATGACCGCCCAGTTTCGTGAAATACATAAAAATACTTGGCTAAAACGGTTAACTGCAGAGGGTAAAAAGATTTGTGTGGGACCAAAAGTGAGTTTTAAAATATATTGTAACCTAATTGGCAATTATATTTATAATGAGTATTTCACAATTTAGAAATCTGAACGTAGTTGGGTTGTGTTTTGTGTTCATGATGACACTGAAGCTTTTTTAGAAGGATATGCTGAACCAAGACAAGCACCCTCTCATAATCCGGAGTGGGTTGTATCTATGCAGGATACGCTGCACATTTCACACGCACTGATTCCAAATTCACAAGAATTCGAATTTGTTGTTACACTGAGTAATGAAGTGGTGCGTTTTCACGCTATGTCATGGTATGTTGAACACAGTCATTTATAATTTAAAGGAGAAGGTATACTAAGAGCAATAGTTGTATAAAACTATATAAATGTTCTTTTTTAACTAAAAGTTATAAATATTAAAGTAAAGTAAGTTTTCATTGATCGCGCAGGGTTGACAGACAAAAATAATTATTTCTATATCTATCGTAAAATATTAATTAACTAACTAATAATATCAATAGAATTTTTGTGATTTACAAGACCTCAGACAAACTACAGTTGTTTCATATTTGAATCTAATTTTAACATTTTCAAAAGAATTGAACCTATTAAAATGATGCTTTATTTTATTTGTATTATTAGAATGACGACTTTGTTTTCATGCAGGTATACGAAACAATGTTTACTCATTTGTTGAGTCAGTTTAAGTCCTTTCATAACATACATATAATAAGATAAACGACAGTTAAATATGCAAATAATAATAATGTAAGCAGTTTCCTTTTTGTGTTCAAATAATATTTTCGCAATTGGTAACTTCCCCTTAAAAATTAATCCACTAACCTACTAACTAATTAAGTATTGACTATATGTTACACATTTATTGTTTTGCTTAAGCTTTTATTGTCTGTTAGGTTTGATACAGTGTAATTACAACATTCTACAACGCCACGAGTTTGGTTTATAGTTTATAATATTTGTCTTGGTAATTAATAGTAAAGTATTATTTTATTAATTAAAAAATCCAGGGACATTATGCAAGAATGGGTTGAAACATTACGCTCAAAATTGAGGGAAATGAAAATACTTTCCCCAAGAGAAAACCTTTATACAAAATTGCCTGAAATTAGACCACCTTTGTTGCCGACAAGAGATCCGACGTCGCCATTACCAGCTCCACCACCTGTGCCTGCGGCTATAGTACCGGGTGTTGAAAGAGTAATACCTCCCAGTATTCAGCAATCTGCAGTAACGTCAGCTATAGAAAATTATCAAAGCAGAAATTCTGTTAACGCAATACCTTTTCTTGTATCAGATGATATTAATAATTCTTCGACTTCAATAGAAACAACGACAACCACGACTAATTCCACAATAAATAGTACAACAACGCAAGCACCTTCATCAGTTCTAACACCGCAACTGACTGCTATGTCAAATACTTTGACGCAGAATCTTTTAAATATGCTGTCAGATCCTATTACGGCTTATAGTGAACAAATAAATGATGCTAACTTCTCGTCATCTCTTGACCCAGACGATTTTGTTACGGGATCATCATCGTCATTATCTTTTGATATGAATAGAGACTTAAATTTAAGTGAATCTTCAACAGAAGAAGAATTTATAGGCCCTTTATTACGTAAACCCAGTGTAAATACCAGTGATAGTAACTTTTCTTTCTGTAACAACAGTGTTCGCTTAGATGTTTTAGCATCACATCGTGTTTCTGCAGGTAAATTTAACATAGCATTTAATTATATTTTATGTAGCAAAATAATGTTTCAATTTTCTTTTTCAGATCAAATTCGAAACTTGGAAAATATATTGCAATGCGATCGTTATATACCAAGGTATGTAGTTTGTAATATGTAAAAAATAATTAAATGTGATAATATGGAATATACTTACTTTCCATTTTATGTATAAAGATGCAAAGGTTTAGAGCCTTGGATTTTTCTTTTTCACAACCATATTTGTTTTCTGTAATTGCTATTTACGAAAGTCACCAGATGTAATAGTTCAAACTTAAGAAAAAAAAAAATGTTAATATATATCTGAATATATATATATAATATATATATTCACTGCAGTAAATAAAACTTCGAATATTTGTTTGCAAAATAAAAATATAATTCAAACTATATTCTTTTTTTTTTAGAAAATTTTATACAATTTATTCAGTATTTAACAGTTTTTGATATATTTCTTCGAATGTTTTCAAAATTTCCCATATGTTTAATTCCGAGGAGTTATTACGAGCATCAACAAATAGTTGTCTCATTATTGAAAAACTTTTAAGTTTTGTCAATTCTAATTGAAGTTTATACGTTTGGTTTTGAATAACTAATTGACGTTCATATTTGTCGCGCAATCTGGATTTTGTCTTAATAAATTTGCGACATATGTGACGTGCGATTGAATTTTTTTGCCTATTAAATTCACTTTGGAAACTTGAGTGTAAAATATATTGAAAGTCTGAATCGTATTTGCTTACAGTTTTCATAAATTCTTTATCACTAGCAAATTGTGAAAAAATATATCGGAAAAATTGTATTTGCCCCCATTTTAATCCGCACTGATGGATTTCTTGAATCTGCTGACGTAAACATTCTAGCATAGATTTTTTTACATTGTCTAAATTATTTTCCAATTCATCTCTCTCCAAACGACATTTTTCCGCAATTTCTCTCAATTTGACATTTTCGATTTGTTTTTCCGTTAGTTGAAGACGTAATACTTTTAATTCCTGAAATAGCTCCATAGTTTCAGTTGTTAAAGCATTATTTTTACATTCTTGTACAACAGTATTTATATTCTGTTCTGGTCGTTCGGAAAAAGTTTGTTCACCTTTTTTAAGAAGACAATTATGAGACTGAAATGTAACATTGCTTTCACAACTATTTATAGAATCATTATTTTCTATTTCTAGCCCACGTAAAACGGACTCTAAACTGCGATAACAGTTTTGTAAATTAGTGAAAGGTTTTTGGAGGCAACCATATTCTTTTATTTGCTCAAACATTAGCCTGCATAAACAATTTCGAGCTATTTTTTCTTCGTTCGAAGTATTACTAAGTACTTTTAACCATTTTTGACATATTTCAATGTCGTTTGCTTCAGCCTTTTTTAGAATTAAATCTCTTAATTCAGTCAATTGTTCTTTGTACAATAGATCCAAGGTGTTAGATTTAATTTCATATTCCTGCGATTTATTTATATTACAATTGTTTTCTTTGTATTGACTTTCTTTATTAAAATACATTTTTTTGTAGAAGATAAAACATTTGTTTGATTGACTAAAACATCAAAATAAAAACTTTACATTTGAGGTAATGTTAACTTATTCTGTTAAAAAAAAATTAACATTAAAATTTTTAATAACATTTGCCAAACCAATAGATGAGGGATATTAAGTGTTTTTTCAATTTAATTATACTAGCAATTGAACATACAAAATAATATTATTTTTAATAATATTATATTGCTATAAACTATTACGACCTCTTGTATGCATGCTTATAAAAATCAATGTAGTGAGAATTGAGCACTTTTGAACGTGTATACCATGTTATCTCACAATAATTCGATTAAATCTTATTTAATTGATGCTATTAGTCTCCATTTCGAGGTTAGGTTAATGAATTTGTAGGTTATTGAGTTTAGCATTTCAATAACGGGACAATATTTTGTTTTTTGTGTCAATAATTAATGTGTTAAGAAAAATTTTGAATAAAAACTTTTTAACTAATCCTTAAAACTAATACTAGCGTTTTATTAAAAAAAATTGTGTTTCAAAAAGCGGCTTTTAATAGTGTTGTTCTTATCCTATTAAAATTTGCCTTTTTGATATTAAGAAGAACATAATGTATTCGCGCTATTTTAAGGGATTTTTTAATTCTAAAATTAGCACTACGAAAAGAAATTTGGCGCAAAAACCGAACACCTAGTAAAAGTTACACAATGAACTGTGTTTCTGTTGAACCATTGTTATTGAATGATAACCATTTTATACAATTTTCTTACAATTGATCTACATCAGATGATAGAGACGTAGTTAATACTTGTTAACACAAGCAAAAAAACCTTAACGAAAAATGCGATGGTTTTAGCCCAATCACATAACGCTAACACGTGCCACATTGATGTTAAATTTAGGAAGAACAGCGATTTTTCACTATAATTCATATTTCTTTTTTCTTATAACCTAAACAATTCATTCTAGGGACCTGACTAAAACCTTTTTTAACTTTTAAATTTTATTTCTATTAATTTTGATCTTAATAAAATTTTTACTGAAACTAGCACGACGATTACTCAGGCAAAATTGTACTATCATCAGTTAAGCAGTGGGAAGCACCCAAAAAAATCCAATGTGTTTCGATTCCACGGTCGTTATATTTATTTTTTTTTTAACTTTTCGTCACCGGCATTTGGAGGATTAGTACATCTACTGCACTCAGTCATATTTTTTTTTTGTAAATTTCAGAAAGAGCAAATAGGTAATTCACACCAATTTTTAAATTTCGTTTTTAAATAATTACCAGCCCAGAGAGATATTCTCCTTTATATAGGAGTATGTATTTGAGTATGTCACGGGCTTAACATATGTTTTCTTTACATTTAATAAATTCATGTTGAAACACTTAGAACTGAATTATTTTAAGAGAAGTTTATGTGATTGATTAAATAATTTCAAATCTTTGATTGGTCTCCGTTTTCTGTTAGTCTTATTAGAATTTTAATAAATCTCTATAATAGTATTTAGTTTATGTGATCGCACTTATCGAAACCTACAAGTACTGACTTAAAGGGTTTTTCACTTTTAGTCGAATATGTTAAATGTTCACAATAATAGTTAGCATTTAAGTATTACAGGTACGTGTATAAATCGTTTTTACTATACACAAAATTTAAGATCAGAAGTCATTTTTTGGGTAGTAATTTTGTTATATTTAGTATTTCTATTATTTTCTCTAGTTGTTCTATTTCATATTTTTCAATAATCAAGTGTGGGACTTCTTTTTTAGGTACTTAATTCATCAATAATGTCATCATTATTTTCGAATATTTGTTTCTTTCCGAGAAAAGAGGCCTGAGATACCGTTGTTGTCAGTACTTGTGCGTTTTTGTTATTTATTTATTTTTTTTTTTGTTATTTCGATTTTTAGATATTTTGGTTAAAAAACGTTAAATGCATGTAAAACTCGAATTAAAAGTGAAATAATCTCACAATAAACATTTGAAATATTTATTCAATATATCATAGTACGCACATATTATTTTATTCAAACACTGATTACTACTTTTTGTGCGATAGTAGAACAAAATCAAAAATACATACATATAAGTATATGAATATAAATGCTAAAGCATTTACTTCTATATTATTACAGGCACAAATTAGAAAAAAAACTTGGAAATGCTTACATATATGTCCTCTGTTGTGTATTCAGGACCGCAAAAAAAACTATCCTCTTATTGAAATTTCAGAATCTTTTGTTTTCTATATTCGGTTTTTATACATTTTGTTCTTATTATTGTATTGAAATATTTTCTTTACTCTTTTGATAATATTTTTCACAATACGTTATGGTTGATAATTTAATTGATTGCTGGAGATATATTAACACAAAAAATTTTTAAGAGAAAATTTCGTGAAATATTTAGTTTATTGTATGTTATGTAAATATTTACGTCTTTGCATACAAAACAAAAAAAAAACTATAAATTTCTATTTCGTGTTATACATTTCCAATTATAATTAGTTAATTAATTATAATAAAAATAAATAAAATTATTTTGAATTAATAAAACTTTTAGGCCACAAACATCTCGTTCCTTATCAGCCGGAGCTGTAGATAAATCAAAACGGCTAAATGCTAATGAAAAAACCGACGTTAATGATAAATTAGAATGCCTAAAGGTTTCCACTAGTAAAGGTAATAATATAACAGAACTTGAAATTAATTCTGAGTCTGCAATACCAGTTGCTTCCGCTACTGACAACATTAACACAAATATTACAATAATACAAGTGTCTACGGAAAACACAAATGTAAATGATGTAACAACTACTAGCTCTAGTGATAGCGATTATGAGCCTCCAAATTTACCACAAAAGACAACAACAATAGCAGCAGATGTATTTAAATATCCTGATAGCCATGTGTCAGTCACAAAAAATATTAAACAGCATGAATATAAGAGTAATGTACAAATTATTCCGTCCAGTAGTAATAATAGTAGAAGTAGTAATGCTAACCACATTAGTAGCAGCACAATACAAGTTGTAGGTGATTCTACAGCAATGGTCGGTGGTAATAATCACTATACAACACCTGTTAAACAACAACAAAATATATCATCTGATATTGGATCAAAAACAACAATAGACGAACTTAGCAAAATAACCACAGTACATGTGGCTGGTAGTGATAACATTTATGGAACATGTTTTACGCCACTTTCATCTGCATCACCAACACATACATCAACCCCAAAAATGCAAAAAAGGATTATATTATCAGCCAATACATCTGGAGTTACAAGTATAACCGTTAACAACACAACAACTGAGAAAACAGAGTCAGTTGGTGCAAAAAATACAAACAGCGAAAAAATTGAAAATGATTTCAATACCACATTTGCATCGACCGGTACAACGGCTACCACTACAACGAACTTACATAATAGGAGTAATCCACTTCATTATGATAGGGTTTTTCTTACAACAAGTTCGTCTGCTATTAGCTCCGATGCTATTGGTTGCGTGCAACCAACGACATCTTCATCCACAAAAACTTCGCCAATGTCACCGAAATGGAATTCACCACGTCACCGACAGTCAAGGCAACATTTGAAAGACGAAAACCCAATTGAATCGCCATTATTATCGAATAGAGTAGAGAAAAAGGTAAAAGCACAGAATACAAAGGTGAATAGTGCCGAACAAAATCGTAAATCCCCATCTCAAACAACGCAGCAGCAGATAGCGGAACAGTCTATTTCCTTAAATAATCAGAGCAGTCCGTCAAATGGTAGAAGATTTGTTTCTCCCATAGCTTCTCGCCCAGCACAACCGCCAAGACCGCCTTTTCTTTTAACAAGGGGTCTTACAGAGGCTGCAATATCAAGTAGACCTAGCCGCAAAGATTTTTATTTTTTAAATAAACTTTCAGTAGCAAAAACTAAATCTTCCCAATTATCCGCAAGTTCTAATTCTCACAGTAGGTCTAACACGTCCAATAATAATGAAAATTCATCTTCAGCGTCTACTTCGGTAACTACATCTCAATTACCCATAAGCACACAGCTAGGAATCAATCGGACATCATCCGAAGTTTTAGAACAACGCAGGCGTAGTTCTTCTACTTCGGATGCTCAATCACAACGTCTTTCCAGGGGTACTAACAATAATGACCCTTCTGTACGTATTAATAGTGGAATAAGCGGCGGTGGGCAATTACGTCAACCTCCACAACCATTTCGTTTAACGGAAAATATATTGGGTGTAAGCTCTAGTCCTGGTAACATAACACCACATAATACAACATCACCCAGTAAGCGCATGACTCTGAGGGAACAACAAGTTATGCAACTACGCCGTGAAATAATGCATCCTGGCGGTGTTCGTTTGCAACTGAGACGTAAAGATTGCGTAGGATCTATAGCATGGGTTGATGCATTTGGTGCTATATGGTAATGCTTTGAAATTTTAAACTCAGAGTTTATCTTCTCATTTATTTAAACATATTACAACTTTCTCTGAAATAGGGTTGCTGGTTGGAAACAGAAAGAACATCCCGTTTTATATAACGCTTTACATATAGGCGATCAACTACTTTCAATTGCTGGAATTACAATTAGTTCGGCGACCGAAGCTAATAAAATAATACGGAATACAAACACCCTTTTTGTAAGTGTAAATATAAAATATCACTAATTAACAATAATTTGTAAACTGAAAATGTTTCTGTGTGGATAGGTTGAAGTTTTAGTACGTCGGATACCATTTGGTAGAGGTTATGCCATTCGTAGGGAACGTGAAGGTCAATGTTTAGGTTTAATTCGTGACGGAAATACTGCTACAATAGTCGATGTAGTGCCAAACAGTTTGGCAGCTAGACATGGACTACCACCTAAGGTATACATATATAAATCTATTGTCATATATTTGCATATAAATTTAAACATCTTAACTTTTAGGCTCAATCGTGTGATGGATCTACCTTAACATTTTGGGTTCTCACCGAAATCAATAGCCGTCCATTGAACTTATTTTTTAAGGAAAATGAAATACGCGATCGCTTAAATTCGGTCGGTCGTGATATTTCCATATTGGTGCAGCCGTCTGATTTAATATCAAAGCTTAAGAAACAATTGAAATCTTTACGCGGCTATAAAGATTATTTGGTGCAATAACCTTAATTTTATGTAAAACAATCAACAACTGCTTAAAGCATTGAAATTATAGGTAACAATCTTATTGGTAAGAACTATATCAATCATATATCTACATTAAGATCTTATTTAAGTAATCCACATAAACATTCCAATTAAAAAAGTATAAACAAGAACATTTTATTGTCTCAAAACAATTTTCGCCTGATGGAACTCATATAGTCAATATATAATCGATTAAACTATATATATATATACAGTTAAAAAACGAAACTTTTTAAGTACTTATTAAAATAGATATTATATATACATAATATATATATATAAATATACATATAAAACAACTACTCTCACATTTATATTTTTGCAATTACAAATTTTATATACATACAACATTTTAGAACATAATCTTAGGCATAATATAAAAAATTTTTAAACTTTAGATAATTTTTCTTCAATCAATTATAAAAACTCAAAATACTCATCCTATATATCGTAACAATAAATTGCATTTTCGGCAAGGTTATAAAAAATTTGTTATTCAGTAAAATGCAAATTTAAACTTTTTTGAACACAGAAAAATGTTAAAAACATAGTTATTATTAGTCAAAAAAAATTGTTGACTCCAAATGGTTTATGTCGTCATTTAGTTCATTTTTGTTTGTTGTATTCTATTATAATGAATTCTTCCTAACAGTAGAATCAGTGTCTATCATTTAATATAGCAAGAAAGAAGGAAATTAAAAAAAATCAAATTTTTTAATGCAAAGTTTAACGAATTTTGATTATTTCCAAAAAAGCCTAAACTATTTATATTTCGCATACATTTTGAAAAAAGTATTTTAAAATTTTAAGGAAGTCGGATAATTTACTCTTTTTATTTGTTATTAAATAAAATTGCATAAAATACGAGCTAATAAGGTAGCAATTGACAGACAGACAATTAAAAAAAATCAAATCAAATTTTCATTAAAAAGGAATTGTTAGCAAAATAGACCAGATCTCATGTCAGTGTACATGCTTTTGTTCATATCTTGATTATTTGATAGCCCTAGAATCTTTTATAATTAAATATTTTCTTTCAATATGTATGAACATGTAAGACATATTTTAGAAAAGTATGTTTATGGCCCATTTCTTTTCTGCATATATATATATATTATATGATGATACTAGAAAGAATTTGAGCAATTTCGGATGTAATTCTTCCAGAACTATTTGCTTTTCGACTACTTTATAAAGATCAGCTGCAATATTATAGTGCCTATTTTAAAAATAACATGCTTAATTTACTTTAATTATTATTATTATTAATTAATTAAAATAAACGTGATATGATTTTATTTAGTAGTTCATAAGTAAAATAAAGAATTCCAATGTCTTTTATTGATTTATTTATTAATAATTTTTTTTTATAAAAATAAAGATTTTCTTTAATTATGCTGATTGATTGTTTTAATATTAGGCGCATACAGTATTTTGAGCCAGGGGGTGCGTGGGTGGGCTGTTGCAGTATTTTGTTTTCCATATCTCGGAAATCATATTCGTTTGCGTTAAGAGTAGAATAAATAAAAATAGGCATAGAATTTGTCATAACCCACATAGTTCCATCCTCATCGATCTAAAAGTATGGTATAGAAAATGAAATTATCAAGTACGTAATCAAGTAGTTATAATTTTAATTTATATTAATATTTTTAATACCGTTAAATCACTTGGATATATCATAGTTTGCTCATTTCTTGCAACAGTACCGTGATTACTGTCTGTAAAGGGTTTACGAGTATTCCAGCAACCAACCCCATTACGTTGAATTTCTGCGTAAAATATTGCACCAGTACGAGGATCGTATTCATGCATAGTAGATTGTCGTTGTTCACCGCGTTTACCTAGTAGACGAAAATCTCTACCGTGATTTCCACGTTGGCTGTTCAGTGGATTTTGCAGGACTTCATTGTTAACAACAAACTCATTGTTACTTGCCATAGCATGAAATAAAATATTACGTGATCCATCTCGTTCTTTGGGTCCCAAACTGACGGAAAAGATACCGTCATTCCAACTAAAGGTTTGACCGCCAATATTGAAATCACCCGCGATTGGATCAAAATGAAAGTAATTGTGTTCAAAAGACCACATACGATTAGACTCTAAGCTATTTTCAAAATAAAAAAATAAAAATAAAACAATTTATTTGCTTAATGACAAGGTAAAAGGTTCAAATAATAATCTACCTATAAACGTAAAGTTTGTTATTTACCAAATCAGGTAAATACGCAAATGTTTTATCACAGCCTTTATCTGTGTCTGGGGTTATACTAGCCAAACCACGACCTTCAGCAACTATGGTAGTCGGTATTTCAAATCGTTTGATAAGTTTATCCGTATGTAAATCGATTATCCAAATTGAAGGTTTTTGAATTTGCATGAAATTATCTATTTAAACGTTATAAATATGTTATTTGTATAGATGCATATGTTATAAAAGTTATAATTACAAATTAAACTTACTTGGATATTCTAGCATGCCGGTATCAATAAACCATAAACGACCACAGCTATCTACACTTGTGCGGTATACCGAAACTAAATGTTCCGCGTTTGTCTGCAGAGTATGTGAATTAAGTTATATCTTATGATATTTAAATTATTCAAATCATACCGTTAACTGATTAGTTTCAAAATCTGGATATGCTATTAGTTTTGGACTTTCTTGTCGACCATCTTTATCCAAGTCAATGTAATTCAGTGTCGATGGTATACCAACTCTTCTTCTTGGCATCGTAATAAACAAGCGTCCTTTATAGTGTGTGGCACCCATTGGTACATTATTATATGGTATATAGGAAGCATTTTCTGATTGTCGCTTACTTCTTGCACCGTGATATTGACCAGGAAAGTAAATGATACCTAAAAAATGGATTAAAAAATAATTTTATAAAAAAATAAGCTAATTAATCAACTTTAATTTTTTATTTTGATTCGGAAACTTGTTTGTATTTTTTGTGGTGTGCTTAGCTGAACGTACTTTAATATGTGAAATAAGATGGTGAACTAATAATTTTATGTTGTAAATAAGAATTAAAAAAATTGAAAATATAAAAAAAGTCTGTTTGTTGTAGAAATAAGGCCGCCTTTTATTTAGGATCTTCCAACAGGGAATTCCAATCATAGTCAGATGATAACGGCCATCTTATTCAAACTACATCTGTCAAACTAATTGTTATTTATGCGTGGATGTGTGGATGAATGAGAACGTAAACAAACATTTTGTCGTATTTGAGACGATAGCAATGCTTTCCGAAAAAGTCTATGTTTGGTATACATTTTGGGCTGGAATCTTCATCGATTCATATTTCTTTGAGAAAGACATTGGCTATGTTATTACTGTCAACGGTGAGTACTATAGGTCGATGATTATAAACTTCTTTTGGTTTGAATTGGAGATGCGGTTTCAACAGAATAGAGCCACATATCTCTTGCCTCATTCGATATTTTGCACGAGGTTATTTGGGGTTGAAATTAATTTGAAAAATACCATAAAAATAAGAGAAAGTTTACGGTAACCCGTAGAAGCTTTTTCACAGCGTAACTTTTATTATAATAATTAAAAAAGTTATTGAAATAGACTTCAAAAGCAACACTGTTTGCCCAGGAAAGTAGCAGACGGTATTAATGAAACTTAACTTTCGTGCAAAAATAATAAAATAAAAATATGTTTGAGCATCAGGTCATTACACTTTACGATGTTACTGGTAGCATCCAAAATCATAAAAAATAAATGTCAGTCACCGTCTATCTTTCGTACGGAGTGCAATGTTTGTGATTTATTCGCTGGTATTTTTAACATTTTTATTTTGTAAATTAAAGTCCGTGACAATTTTTTTTATATTTTTGAATATCCTTTGAATATCAATTTTGTAAATTCTTATTTAATCTAGTATATAAAATTCCCGTGTCGCGGTGTTAGTGGTTAAACTCCTTCGAAATGGATTGATAGATTTTCATGAAATTTTGTGTGCATATCGGATAGGTCTGACGATCGGACAACATATATTTTTCATATCCCTAACTGTTAAGGGGGCGTGGCAAATCGTTAAAATTGAATATTTGGATACATATTGATAATAGACGTATAAAATTTAGTAGATGAGTTCGTAGAATCGATATCGACAATTCCACCAAAAATGGGCATGACAACCCTCACCTTCAAGTAATACCTATAACTCTTAAGCTACTGAACCGATCTTTACCATTTCTTTTTTGTTGGAAAACTTATCAGGTTTAGATGGTTTGTAGAGAAAATTCGATGTAGAAAAAAGTAGGCGTGGCAATTCTTTAAAACTGAATATTTAGGGACATAGTGATCATAGAAGAATGCAATTTAGTGGGTAAGTTCGTAGAGTCGATATCGACAAACTCAGCAAGAATGGGCTTTAACAGATACCTATAAGTCGGCTAATTCGATGGTTTATAGCTACATATGTACATATATAACATGTACAATAACTACAACTTCGTCAACGCTACCCATACTTTGGACCTCTTTCAGTAAATTTTAAACTAGTTAGCTCTGCGTACCGGAGACCACATATGGTTTACATTTTTTCTTTGTAAAAAAGTACTCAGAGAGGACGGTACAGGGACTATTTCTCCCTATTCTCAACTATGAATGGCAAGTTTCAATTCGAAAATATATTGCTGCCACGAATCCCTAGGATTCCTAAAGATGTGCCAATTGAATTAAAACGCATTCAATTTCCAATTAGAATAGCATTTGCTATGATGATCAATAAGTTAGAAAGCCAGCCTTTCCCTGAATGTGGCTTAGATTTGTGTGGCATGTTCTCGCGTGGGAAAACCATCCAATATTGTGCATGCTGATCACGCATTAGCAACAAAACTCGGCATAATTGCCGCAGTGGTGCACAAATTTGCTGAATTTTGCTGACGCACCCATATTTTCGTTGTCTAGAACGCTTTCGATTATAAGTACATCCTCACACACTTATAGTAAGTCAGATATTTTCATATAACTGTATTAACGTATTACAATAAATATATAATGTGACCTGTTTTGGGCAATAAAAAAATCAATTTTGGGCTGGACGAAGTTCGCTGGGTTAGCTAGTATAATATAAAACTTATAATTTACTGATTATAAGATAAAAACAATGACCCCGGTACCACCAAATCTTGGGAACAATCAGTTTGCATAGCTGGCCGAGGGTCCCAAAAGTAAAAGAAAGGAAAAATAAAAATCTTACAACTCGCCGATCCAAAATTTATTGTTGTCGCTGTTACTGATGCACGACGAATTTGTAAAGGACCGACTAATTGCTCAAAAATTTTTAAAAGCATAAACTTCATGGAATTTGTGACATAACCGTCAAGTACCACGAAAACTTAAACTGTTCTAAAGGCACTATCTACGCCCCGTTCTTAATCAAAATTCCGGAGGAAGAAATAGTATCGAATCTCAATGCGCAAGTGGTAATATCAGCATATAAGTTTCAAAAACCTATTAAACCGAGTGGAGTTGTTTTACTAACCTTTGATCTTTACCATCCATCAGAGAGTGTAGACATAGCATAGCATGGCATAATATCAAAATAAGACAATTTGAATCACATAAGATGTAAAAACTGCTAAATCCTTGGTCACACCGCAAATTATTGTAAGCGACCAACTCTTTGCGAGATCTGTGCACTCGCCTGTAACATGCACACGAATCTTTTGCATCAATTGCTCTTTGCATCAACCCGCATCATCAAATGATTACCCGAAATTTACTCAAAATAAGAAAATTTTAAAAATTAAAATAACCAACATGTGTTCTATGAGAGAAGCGTTAAAATTATACAAAGACAGAGTTCGCTCCACCTCAAGTCCCAAGTAGCTGCACAACACTCAATCAACAATAGTACATCTATAACCCTAACTTCACCATTAACCGAAACCAACAAAAACAAAAAAAAATCAAGTCTCCAACCCAAACTATTTAAACAAAACATATATAAATAACGATCAAATTAAAACTAAATCAACCAAAATTCAACAAACCAACTTAACGCAGCAACCACTGACAAAATTATTAACGACTACGCATATAAAAGTATTGACAATTTCCTCCCTTTACAACAATACGACAACAACAACAAATATAAAAATCAAATATTTAAATCAACTAACGGATCAACCAAATATCAATAATGCAATAACAAATATATCAGACACAGAAATATCAGAGGATGAACTAACATTATAAATAAAATGTTAAATATACTACAGTGGAATCTCAATAAATTCTTCAACAACTATCATGAACTAAGCTTTCTAATTAAAGAATATGACTTCAGCATCATCTGTCTACAAGAAATTCATATATTATAGAACATTATTCCCGCGGTACCAAAAGCGTACTCAGGATATTTCTATAACCACTCACAAACTATATACAGCAAACAAGGTATAGCTTTTTTAATAAAGAAAAATATCACTCACAAACCCCTTAACATAAGTGGAACGACTGCCGCCTTGGCAATAGTAACAAATGTTGGTTTTCCAATAACTATAATTTGCATCTATAACTATAATTTGCACCTATATGTCAAAATTTCTCAGTGAGAGATATTGGAAATATAATATCAAACATCATCACTCCGTTGTGGGGATCTCCAAAATTAAACTCTCGGAACTCTTGTATCCCTACAATAGAAAAAATAATCCAAACATACAAATCGATTGTTCTAAACGATGGTTCACCTACTCATTACTCCATACACAAATCTTTTACCCACGTCGATATCACACTATGCTCACCTACTCTAGCGACGAAAATTTGATAGAAAACATTACCTAATCGTCGCGAAATTGACCAAATTATTATTACCGAAATTTTTCGATACAAAAAATTCCTTATTGACAAAGCCTACTGGAACGGTTTCCAAGTTAACTCCCTCCACGAAACTCAACATCGAGTTATCTCTCCTAACATTAATAAAGAAGCTGCTAATATCCAAAAAATCATAATATGCTCTGCAAACAGAAATATTCCGCAAACCACTGGGAAACATGGCAAACTATCAGTCGTTTGGTGAACTCCCATCTTGGCGAAATTACGTAAAGCAAAACAAGATGCCTGGGCAGACTATAAAAGACAGAAAACCTGCGATAACCTATTGGAGTTCAAAAATACAAACGCTATATTTAGACTTCAAGCAAAAGTAGCCAAGAAAAATAGCCTAAACAAATTTACCTCGACTATCAACCCAAACGGGCTCATATATTCCACAAAAAATTACTTTAATAAATTCACCCACTGGCCCTCTTTTAAATTCATTGGAAATCGCTAACCACTTCTCCAAAACATGATCAATGCTTTTTTCTGACGCAAACTTTTCGCAAGAATACATTATTGAAAAGAGATCATTCGCGCGAAATAAATATGTCGTACCAACCAAGCTAACTAACCAAGCCTTACAAATAGAATCAACAATATCCGCTCTCGAGTTAGAAATAGTTTTGAGCAATGCTAAAGGAAACCCACCCGGCTTCGACAAAATTACATGATCAAAAAATTGCCAAAGGTAGTCAAAGAAAGAACAACTAAACTTCACAATAAAATTTTCGACACTGGTGTTATTTCACAGTGCTGGAAGTCTGCATTCGTTATACCTATTCTAAAACCCCACAAAGGTTCCACTGAAGCTATAAATTACCGCCCGATATTGCTATTTCCTTGCCTTAGCAAAGCACTTGGAAAAATCATTGCTTCCAGACTTAAGGGGCTTGGTGTCAAGAATAACTTCTTATCACATGATCAGTTTGCTTGCAAAAAAGGACAGGGGACAATAGATGCATTGTTAAATTTTGAGAACTTCGTACAACCGGCAATATCTTCATGTTACAATTTTAGCCTTAGACTTCGAAAGAGCATACGATCGCATTGGCTCGCACTCTCGACAACTCTATAAATGGAAAGTGGGCCGGAAAATTTACGAATATGGGCCGAGCTTTCTAAACAACCGCAAGATAAAATGTAAAAAAATTGCATCTACACCGAAGTTCGAAAATTAGAAAACGGGATTCCTCAAGGCTCACCAATGTCAGTCATACTGTTTATTATTGCTTTTGAAGAACTAAAGGAAATCAAACAAAAACACGACATATCCTGTAGTATTTGTGCAGACGATGTTCTGTCCTTTATCAAAGCTACTGATTTGCACAAAGTCAATAATACGATATTTTAACATGGTCACGCAAATCAGGCTCAAATCTATCTTACGAAAAATGTAAAATATTTCACACCTGCAAAAAGCATAACTACCACAACCCTTTTTTAATACACAATTACCGCACCATCGAAAATGTTTTCAGCCTGAAAAACCTTGGTATCATATTCGACAGAAAATTAACTTACTCTGATCATTGTGCATATATCAAAAATAATATTTTAAATAGACTTAATCTAATCAAATACCTATCATAGAAACAATGCAATGCTCACCCATCAACCATGATTAATATTACTCGTGCGGTTATACTATCTATAATTGATTACGGCCTATCAATCTACGGTAATTGCTGCAAAACAAACACGTCACAGATTAAGTCTAGCTCAGCTGATCAAGGGGAGCCAATATCCTCCTTGGAAGCTCCCCATATGCTCCACGTTAACTTCCCCACAACAATTGCCTAAAATGTCTACCCATCCAATAATATACAAACAGCTGTTTTCTGATATCCGAGATCTTTGGTGCAACGAAGGTTGGAGATTTATATTTACTGACGGTGCTAAAAATGACCAGACTACCTCTTTTTTTGTTGTGGAGAAAAGTGGCAGACTTAGTTCAGGACTACTATTCCCGTATGTATCAATTCAATATATCAATGAGAAAGCACACAATTATGATACGCGGAATATTTATAATATGCAGTGACAGCAAAAACTTTATATCTGGAGTCCTTAATGCCAATAACAGTTGCAACTTGATTCGAGGAGTACGGGATATACTGTTGAAACATACGAAAAAACTGAAACTAATGTGGATTGCCTGATATTCTGGCATTAAAGGTAACGAATACGCTGACAAAGCTGCCAAAAATGTGAGCCAACAGTCCACGTTTATTTTCCTAACTAGCGTTAAAAGGAATATCACCAGAGTAATATCCTCCATATTCATATGAAGACAGCTTTCAAAAACGATTGGACGAAGTTTCAACACTGGTATAAACGATTTAATCCGATAGGAGAAGCGCCACTTTTCCCAGCAAATGCAAATAAAATCGAAATAAAAGTTTTTACGAGGCTCCGTAAGTGACATACCAGAATGATTCATGAACATCTGATCTCCGAGAATCCACAACAAAAGTGCTCTGCCTGTCAATGCCCATTGACCGTCGTAAAACATCTCTTAGATGACTGCTCAGCTCTGACCGACAACACACATAATCTTTTCGGGACAGACATAATCCCTCGGATTTACTGACTGACTTAAAAAATATTCATGAAATTTATGTCCACCTAAAACAGAATAATATTTCAAGTGACATTTAAATTAGAGAATTAATTCCTGTAAATATGTAAACATATTATTTACTCAGCCACTATAAATACATATTTACTAGTATAAGTACATTTAAAAGGTAAAGAAGAATAGAACAACATAAATCGTTAATGATTAAAATACAAAAAATCGAGCCGATAGCCTTGGTTGCTAGTGCCTTTTGAAGCGCTAGCTAAATATTTATAACTAGTTTTACACGGTAAAAATAAAAATAAATGCCTTTTGTTCCTAACTTCGAATTCAGTTAAGCACATCTCAAAGAAGTATCAGAATATAAACAAGAAGTACTTGTGGTCAAACTATTTCAGTGTAAGATTCCTAACACTTGCGCCGAAATTGATATTTTTCTTATTTATTAATCATTATTCATCGCAGATGTTATCCCAGTTCTACTTTCTACCAGGCTTGTGAAATCAATTGCAATTACAGTCCTATTGTAAAGGCGTTTTCTTCGCTGCTTAGCGATTTCTTCCGAAAGGAAAAAGCAGTTGGGCCAGACCATATTCATATTCATATCAAAATATTATAATTTTATCTTTATATAATGTAGACGTCGTAGTCTAGTAGGTAGTGGGTTGGCTTATTAGACGAAAGGCCAAGGTTCGAATCCCCGGTCAAACATCAAAAACGAAATGTGAAAAAATATTTCTTCGGCGACTTCCTCTCAGCAGATTTCTGGCAAAAACTCTGAGAGTAAATAAAATTGCCATGAAAAGTTTCTCAAAAAATCTGTCGTTCGAGATCGACTTTAAACTGTAGATCCTGCCACTCGTTTGTAAAATTAAGACACACAACATAAGTGGTGTGAGAATCTAGACCGTAATCCTGACTTAAGGGTTGCAATGGTCAATTATGTATGTGTATCTTTATATAATGCAACCTAGGCTTTTTTATTTTGCACTAAATTAATAAAATCTTCGCTTTATAGTAAAAAAAAAAATAAATAACTCCACAACGTAGATAAACATAGTTACCTATGATCGTATCGCAGAATACATACAATGGAAAGAATTCGAGCGGAATCGAAGGACAGAATATCAAAACTGGCAAAAGAACAAAGGTGTTGTAGTACTCAAATGATGGTTAAGATTAATGAATCGTTCTGCAAACGCAAGGAATTTATCTTGAATTAGTGAGTAGTATCTCAACTTATTAGCGTGAAGGTCATGGGTTCGATTCCCACCAGAGGCTCTGGTCTATTACACTACATCGAGCTTCAAATCTATTTTACTCAGCTTGTACTAATAATAATATAATTTTATTCTAATTAATAAACGACTGAAATATTAATTTTTATAGTTAATCGATATAATGTGAGGATTTTTGAAACATTTTTAAAAGATTTATACTAGAATTGACTGATAAATAATATAAAACATCTACAGACTTTGAAAAACCGTGTGAATATCTTGCTGAATTACAAAATTATTTTCATTATTTGGTTCATCAAAATCTTTTAAGATGAAGTCCATCAATTCTTTGTAATTATCCGCGTTATTTAGGAAACTAGAGAACAATTCCTAAAGCAAAAACAACACAGGTTATCAATGAAAATTTTTAAAATTTTGACTAAATGGCTAATTTTACTCAGTGGCTCTAAAATAACATTAAACTTTTTTCACTTTCTGAATTTCTCATAAAATTTATATTTTTCAGCAAATGGTAAATTCGCTTTCATGTATCTATTTTCAAGATACAAATTTTTTGTTTCAAATTAATTAACTTCTTTAGCTTACATTTACATTTATTTTTAATTTTGATTTTATTTGTTTACAATTAAAGTTATTTGTTAATGCATGGTGATTTATCATTCCGATAAAAAATTAGCTTATCAGATTTCTTATTAGAACGTTATAATTTTATATGTCCTACATATTTTTGTATTGTTGTCGTCGATTTACTGGATCTGGTCTAAAATTTTCTTATTAAAAGTCTACTCTCATAATTGATTTACTTTTAGAGATTTACTTTTAAAACTAACTCCAAGTGTAATATAGTTCATGTGTGTTTAACTTAAATTTTTATATTTTATACTTTCCTCAAGATATTCACTTTTAAATTAAAATTAAATTCATTATTTACGAAACACATAGGTTTTAACCCTGTACCATATAATTGAAACAAGAGATTAAAAATTTCAATTGAAAATAACGGTAAGTCCATTAAACGTTTACAGGAGAAAAAAATATATATGTATGCCTTAACGTACATTCGATGCAGAGTTGTAAAATATCGTATTTATCTGTGATGAGATTAAATCTATATATTTGAGATACTGAGTGCCTTTAGACTGTACCACAAATTATTTCTATACTTTAAATTTACACAATTTAAATTTTTAATTCTTATTTTCGAAATCGATTAGTCTTATTCCAAATACTTTTTTTAGAAATGAAATTGAGTAAATATTTGCCCTTTGACCAAAACCAATTGTCTATTTAAACTATTTTAAAGTGCTTTTATTTCAGTGGAGAATGCGTATCTTTGACTATTCTATGTGTAAAGAAGTTTGATTAGTTTCATACATATTTTACATCTACGTGTTGTTTTTAAATTAATTAATTAATAAAATGTCTTTTCTTAACGTGAAATTTATAATCAGTGTAAACAGATACTTATAAATATGTATGAGTTAATATATTAAATACAAATACTTTACAATACTATTAATAATAATTAAACTCTAATATTAGTTATAATCTACACCATTTTTTTCTTCATTTTACAGGATTTATGTATTTCTTTTATTATATATATATATCATATATATATATATTTATATATAATATATACATATATATATATATATTTATTATATAATACAGTATATGTATATATATATATATTATCCTAAATCGATCCCATTGTTTTTGCTATACCAGAGGTGTTATGTATTTAAATTAGGCAAGTTTACCAACTTTTTATCACCGTACGAAATTACTTGAAAATTATTACCGAAATTTGAAGATATTATTAGTCAAGCATTGAACAAACCAAATACGACCTCACCGCTTATTATTTAAATAAATAAATAGGCATACATTAATATGAAATGGCATCAAGTAAATGGAAACTTTGACTTTAGATTTCTTTTTAAAATTAATGAATTTTTATTTAAATAAGAGTGTTTCTTACCGGATGGTTGGCTATTTAATGGTGCTGAAATTGGGTTATTTCCGCGATTATAATAATCCATTTGTTTCCATTTAAAAACTTCAATCAAACCATCTGCATTAGTATGCAGTATGTTATTTGGTATTATCAGAATAATTGCTATTAAATTTAATAACATTTTTGCAAATATTAACACACAGCTTATTTGACCAACTTGAACAATGATCCACACCCAGCAAATAAAAAAGTGATACTAAGCTCTTTGAAATATTGAGTTTGTATTACAACTCAAGATGGGGCTCAAAATCACGGACAGAAAATTCTTATTTTTGAGTTAAACCCGAACTATTAATTAATAAATAAATGTTTAAGTTTCTGATAAGCACATACTTATTTATAAGTATAGAGTGTGTACACGCTCATAATTGCTGTAATATACAAATAACTATTCGATGCAAAACACACAAACATTCATATGTTTTTGTATATTTTCGACGTGTTCTCTAAAACAGGTTTATTTATTTATAAATAAATTTAATATATACGATAGTGCAGTATTATATATATTGTTATTTTTTCATTTAATCTTTTTTTAATTTTACATTGATCATCACCGTCATTAATAAGTGATTTCCATCATCAATCAATAACCATTGACAACATTTCGAGTACCAACCGCTGTACTATTTATTAATTACACTATGAAATAAGAATTACAACTACATGAGGGTCTAATTTGAGAAATTAAGTTATAAACATTTATATAAGACCGTCATAGCTCGGAATGAGCTTAATTGTGTTCCGCAAATTTCATTCAATCTTCTTCTGCATCTTCTCCTCACAGTTCGACCTAAACATTATTACCCTTAGGACGAAATATTTGCAAATATTTGTGGAAGGATTTTTCGCTCAAAGCTGGTCATTTTATATTATTGACCACTCCTCTATGTGGTAGTTGGCCTGATAATAATTTTGTATATACTCAATTTGCATGATTTGGAGAGTAATTTTAATGCGAAGGCGTTCTTTTGCCCAAAATACGATCTATTTTTATCTTATATATTGTTTAAGGCTGCGCAGGCAAGGTTATATGGGGTGAGCTATGTCCAAGGACTTTTGCGTTCGAAATTCTATTGAAAACATCACAATAGCATAGAGGTTGAGCGTGCCAATCAGACAATTCTCGTTTTCATACTTTCGACGGTCGAAAATCCAAAGGATTAGGATGTTCTTCTGCGGAAGTTTCAGTAGACTTTAAGATGCGAAATGATGTTTAAAACTATCTGTTAACGGCTATTCATGATGACACTAGCGCGGAATCATTGTTAATGGCTAAAAACCAAGACCTGCGTCTATTCACAAGAGTGCGAAGAGTTGGAAAAACACTACTGCCAAACACGCCATCCCGAAGCAGAACCTGAAAACTATATAGTTTTACTTAAAAACGAGACTTCATACATACACAAATACATAATCATTGATCATTACAACCTTTAAGTCAGAATTACGACCTAGCTTCTCACAACAGGCGACGGGACCTACAGATAAAAGTCGACGCCGAACGATACATTTTTTTAACTTTTCACGGCAATTGTATTTAGTCCCAGTGTTTTTGCCTGAAACCTGCTGAGAGGAAGTCTAGAAGAAATACTTTTAAATATTGCGTTTTGTAGGAGATGTCTGATTTGGGGACCGTGGCCTCATGTCCAATAAGCTAACACACTACTTACTAGACTGCCTTATAGAAGACGTGCCAGGATTCCAAACTACCGATTTTTTATTATAAGAATTTTCAGTATATAAAATTTACTTATTTTTTAATTGCTTTAATTTCCAAAGGAGGTTTGGGGGGTTCATTTTTTTGACAAGCTGATTACTTTTTAACAAAAATAAAATGCCTGTTGTTCTTGTATTGTTGTATTTATTATATTAGTATGGTCACCTCTTAGAATGAATTTGCCTTGCGTTATTCTGATGATTTAAATTTTTTTAGTTGGCAACTTTAATAAAAATCCAATAAAATTTAACGATAAAAAACTATTCACAATAACTGTTTCATCATCAATATATTCTAATTATCTCAAATCAAATCTCCTTCTTAAATTGAAAACTTTAATCTTTAAACTCAATCAGGTATCTTTTACCATTCGAATTGAAAAGATCTGTAATATTTAAAATGATACAGAGTCTAGATCTGTAATATCAGTTGCAGTCTGGCAGCTCTGTTCTATACAACGAATTTGGAAACGAAGCGATAAACGAGGAAAATTCATCCACACGAGAAAAAATTTAACAAACCAAGTGCACGCAAAAAGTAATTGTTAAAGAAAATTCAGTGGAAATAGACTTAGTTAAATAATAAAATTCATTTTAACTTGTACAGTGGGATAACTAAAATATGATATAATTTAATAAATTAATTATTTAATACACTTGAAAGTAAGTGAAAGTTGGGGAAAAATGTCTGCAATTACAATTGTTTGATGTAAAGCAAATCTGAATTCTTATAACCATCGAGAAGAAGAATGAAGTAGAAGACTCGAATAAGAGAATAAGAAGAAGATTAATTTTTGTATAATTTGCAACGAATTTAACAACAAAACAAAGTACGAATAAATGCGAAAATAGATATACAAACCGTGTAGGAAAACTTCAGTCATTAAAAAGTGCAGTTCAAAGAGTTGGATATATAATTTTTGATTTCTTAAAAGAATTTGTTTAACAATATTTAATATTTCTCAATGTGTTTTAAAACAATAAACATTTTTAACAATAGTTTATAGCACCAACCAAAAATCTCTTTTAAATAGTTTATGACAAAAGTATGTGTATTTAGCTAATTCTTCGAAGTTATTTTCTTCTTGTATTCCATCTGAAGGTAGACATAATACCATCATAATGGAAGCAAAGAAAAGCAAAATGTGCAAAGTGCGCCTTAGACGCCTCAGACCTGATATGGCGGATAAATTAAAGCCGAAAAGAGCGATTACAAAAAACGACATTCAACACAGTTCATCCTCATCGGAGACAGAAGATGGTGACATGAAAGTTGATGATGAATTTGAAAAAATAAGTGTTAAGCTAAAAAGTCCTCTCGCTTTAGGCTGCAACAAAGACTTTGATCCCTATATGTTATTAACTGAAGCACAGGCTGCTTTGAAATTGTGTTCCGATGAAAAGACTAATCCCAGTTTAAGAGAAGGAAATCGAGAAAAACTGCAGTCTGAAGATAATATTACTAAGACGGAAGCAAATGTTGCGAAGACAAATAAGAAACCAAAATACAGTAAAAAACAAAAATCTCAATATTTTCCTTCACTTGAGGATTGCAGTGGCGACGGAAGTGGATCGAAATTAAGATCATCTATTGAAAACGACATTTATGACTTAATATATTATCATAGTGATGAAGAGAGATCCTGTAACAATAGTTGCAATCATGGAAGATTTCCCTCGTCAGCTTCAGCTCTTGCACCCATCGTACGCCGCAGTTGTAGTACTGGAAGTAGTTCTTCGCCGCTATCCGAAAAGTGTTCAATGCGTTTTTCAAAACTGTTTGAGAATAATTGTATATCTGTTATGGATGATGAAAATCCACCTACAGCTTTATCAAAAATTCTTTCGATCAAAGAATTCGATCCGTTAGCTCCTCAACAAATACTTGCAATAATAATTAAGTCGATAGTTTCTCTTGCCGAATTAAGCCAACGTGATGACAATATTGTTTGCATTGATATTGATAAACGACGCATATTGGAATTTTCAGCTATGAGTCCAGAGGAAAAGAGAAATTGTCCCCTAAATCCATATATGGTGAGTATAAGCAATGTGTTTTTCAATAGTAGTGAGTTAAAAATTAAAAATTTTAAGGCTGCTTAAAGAGAATTATAACAAGATTTTTAATTAGAACGGGAATTAAATTCAAAGAGAACGGATTAAATTATACATACATATTTACCGATATATTTGCTTAACTTAAAGTAAAACATGAATCAATAAAAGCATATAATTTAAATAATTTCTAAAATATATGAAATTATATTGGAAGAATAGAAGTTTATTTTGAATTTAAAAAGTTGTTTACACTGTAAGACTACTTTAATATACATTCATATCTTTCCTACGAGAATATTATTATTCTCTTTATTGCATTATTGGATTAAATAGGGGTTTAAAAATGATTTAATAGGACTTCTACATTAAATATTCGTTTTTTAAAAATTTATAAATTCTAATTGTCACATCCAATTAGCTCGATATTTATTTTAAAAAATAATTAAATTTTTTTTACTGGCAGTCCTCCTTTTAATAATTAATCTATATATGTACTATATCTTTATCTACCTATGTCCGTAAATAATATACATAGTTGGTCATTACAACCCTTCAGTCAGATTTACGACTTAGTTTCTCCCTGTGTCCCTTACAGACTTTTAAATCATCCAAACGATGTGTCTCAAATCGTGTTCAATTAGAAAATAAAGCACATTAAGTCACATTCAGTTCTTATTAAAGTCCATTTTAAACTGTTCACATAAATACATAACATACATAATTTGCCATTACAACCCTTCGGCCTAGCTTCTCACACCACTTATGTTGTGTGTGTTAATTTTTATACATGAGTGGCGGGACCTACAGTTTAAAGTCGACTCCGTGCAACAGATTTTTGAGAAACTTTTTCATCGCAATTTTATGTACTCTCAGAGTTTTTTCCAGAAATCTGCTGACAGGAAGCCGCCGAAAAAATATTTTTTTCATATTTCGTTTTTGATGTCTGACCGGGGATTCGAACCCTGGCCTTTCGTCTAATAAGCCAGCACACTACCTACTAGATTGCGGCTACTTAAATACATACATATATTTTTCAAAATAAACTATTTAAAATTGACATTAAAAATCGTGTATGAGTAGAGGTAGTCGTATATGTACATACCAGTAGAATATAAATACAGTCAAAGAAAAAAGTATACATATACCACTTTATGTAGACTTTTTCCCGTTGGTTTTTTTTTCAAATTAAAAAGGATTGAAGAAAAACAGAATTTGAAAGAAATATAAGGAGCAGTTGTTAGGAAAAAAATATAAAAATTAGCGAGAAAAAAATTTACATACAGTGGTGTATGTAGACTTTTTACTTGACTGTATGTAATAAAAATTAATATACTTTTTGCACATAGAGAAAAAAATTATTAAAATATGCTACAGCAGGCGTTGTGAAAGACCTAAATTTTGGCTAATAATAAATAAAGCTGTACGGTAATTATTAAAATTTCTCTCCTTTTATTTAACATTAGACTTCTAAAATTTTCATATTTTATTAAATCAAATACATGGATTTTTAAAAAAAAAACTATCCCATTTTAATTTTGATATTTTTTAATGAGGTGTTTAACACAAAATCATATTAATTTATATTTTAGGATGTTTCGAATATAATAGTTACTCATTCCGATGATGAATTTTTAACATTTTGTTTATGTGAAAAGTGTGAGAAATATCGAGAATTTGTAATTCATATAATGGTAGAGCAGTTTAAAGCTACACATATGGTGGTAATGCTATTAGACGTTCTAATTAAATCATACGGTCCCATGCTAAAGTAAGTGTAACTGATTATTTAATTAAATTTATGTGCATTCAGCAAATATGCAATAATAACTTATTTCTTTCAGAAACATTACCGCTTATAACAAATTTGAAAAACTCCTTGATAGTAATAAGGAAATATATTGGATTACATGTGGGGTTATATATCATAAGAAGGCCGAACACTTGGATTTCATTTATGACGAATACCTGTCGGATAATATGATATTAGTACTCTTCAGTTCGATGTAATTTATAGAAATGTTTCAATTATTTTATTTAGCATTGAAATCGGATGCATTTTTTTTTTATTATTACAGATTAATGCTTAATAATCCTTTGCTTTTGCTGCAAGTATTAGCATTTCATATTGAATGTATTGTAAAAGCTTATGCTGAAGGATTTTTAGAAATAGTTGAACCAGACAAAAGTAAAATTCCTGCTGATGAAATGATAAATTGTGAGTAAAATATGTGTATGTTATAATAAAATGCGTGTCATATTATTTATATGTGTTATATTTTTTAATTCCTTTAGATATTCTGAATGGATATGACGACTTAATGCGAATTTCTGAACAAGTTGCTTCTTACTTATTCGCTTTTGAGAATGACTTTTTACGTAAATTTTCGTTAACTTGGAAACTTTTATGTCAACGTTTATATCAACAGCACGTTCATCTACATTTAGCTGACACTATGTTGGCTTGCATTATTACTGTAACTATTACATTAAATTTTAATTGTTATAATAAATAAAAATGCATTTTATTTTATACTATTAATCTGCTTCCAGTTGAAAGAGGAAGAATTAACATCTCATCACACTGATCTTATTAAGCGTTACATACAATTTGATGATGTTATGAATTATGTTGAGAAACGATGGACAGATGTGTGGATAGAACTAAATAAGTTCAATTTATCGGAAGTAGAGCGCAAACGACGCAATTCTCTTTTAGACGTGTATCGTATTTTCGATATAGTGGTACAGGATGCCATTGGATTTTCGCTGCAGGACAGCGTTGATGATAATGATTTCTATGATTTTCGTTTTTTGAAAAATCGGCGCTTAGCTTGGAAAAATATTATGTCTTATACAAAAATGAAATGGCCTGATGGATTTTTTCAACCGCCCAATACTTTAGTGGTAGATGATAAATGTGCGACATGCAACGTTTCATTGGACTATCATGCTGAGTAAGTGAATTAAGGCCTTCTATATAATTTTATATAAAGTAATCTGTAATTTGCAGCTTCTGTAAGTGTATAACATGTTCGATAGCTGGAGGGCCCTTACCACCCAAAAAGAACGCAGATGGTAAATGTTCTAAATGCTTGGCACATGAAATGGTCGAAAAAGATGTTAACTTTTATGACTCTAAAATAATGAATGTCTGTGCTAACGATGATTTTCAAAACTTGGTCGCAAAATCTGTAATTGGTGAAAAAGGTATAACCACTGCCCTTCATGATGTTGGACAAGAGTTATGTTCAACGATAGCTTCTGTCGAGGAATTAATAAACGATAATGATTATGATAAAAACTCTGAACAAATGATAGCAAATGATAATAGGTATCACATTTCATGGGCTGTATTCAATCATTTAAACAGTGAGTAATATATTTTTAATATAAATAACTTTCACAATGCTATAAAATTATAAATGCTTTATTTGTACATATTTCCGCCTAGGTCGTAAACGTTATCCTTATACAACAATTGATGAAAATTATTTTTGTACTGAATGTAAACTGCCTTCATGTCTTTTGGCACGTAAAATACTAAATAATAAGATATCCCCGTCACTCTCGCAGGACCTGATACATTATTATCAGCCTCTATCTATGAGTCGCGAGGAATTATTTTCAATTTTGCCTAACATAATGATGTATAATCGAAAATTAGTTGCTTCAAATAATGGACTAGATTTAATAGATGTACACGATTTAGTTGTAAAAATTTATTGGATTTTTATAATTTCCATTTACGCCACATATTTTATCGATTATGATGATGAAAATAATTATAAAATGGAAGCGTTTGGAGATGACAAAGTTAAAAACTTGGAAAATACTAATGAAATAAAGAATAAATCTTTAATTTTAAATGCCTTAGAACTATCAAATAACGATATCAAAGTAAATGCCGAAAAGATTATGGGCAATACGGATGATACAAAGTTTTTAGAATTTCTAGATAAAGTGAAGAGGTTAGTCAAATAATTTTTAATTTCTTACAAATATTTTTTTTGAAAAGCATATTTTTTTAATTTCAGCTTATCGCCATATAATAACGACGTTGAATCCAAGTACGTATAACAAACTATGAAAGACTCATATTGCTATTTATTATTGGAATATAATTTTTTCTTTCTTTTGTTAGTTTTGAAATTGGTGTTAGTTCTAACAATTCTGAAATGCAGAAGAAAATAAACGAGATTTTAAATATACAAAATAATTATGAGTATGTAGTAGGAATATATCACTCAATATGTATAATTTTTAAAAATATTTTTAGTATTCCTCCTCCATGTGATAATATACCACCGCCAATCATTCCTTCTATAGAAGAACAATTCCAGGATCCCGAATTAACTTTGTCTAACGCTGCAGAGGATCAACCAAAGAAATCTTGTAAAGAGAAATTCAAAAAGTGTAAGTAAACTTATTAATTTGAATGTTCTCATGCATTACTAAAGTCAAGCAATCACAATTACAGGCTGTTTAGACCATTGCGAAATGGATGATCATTACAAGGAAAGCCATTCATCTAAGAAACGTTTGAAAAAGGTATAGCTTTCAGACAAAATTATCGAACAATTTAGTTAATGTCATATGCTTAAATCTTTTTTAGGATTGTAATCATGCACGAATGAATGAAACTAGGGACAGATTGCGAAAAAAATTATCCCAAATTGTAAATGCTCGAAAAAATTCAAATACAGTTCAAACGCCACCAGTACCACATACATCAACAAATTTAGCATCTAATACTTCAGAATCAAATAATCCGATGGATTTTGTTCCAAATGCAGAGGTATTCCCCAGCTATCTACAGCAACAAAAGCCACCAACATGGGATGAGGTCCACGAAATTGTTTACGCTTTTGAACGCTTTCATAACGAAGCAAAACGCAATGAAAACTTACAAAACCTTTGTGAGTGTTTACAACATTTACAAACAAATTCAAAAAGTGAAACAAAAACTTGCAACAATATTGGTAATAAAAAGGTTCAACATAATCATCAAAAGAAAATGGACCATCAACAGCTTTTAAATGACAACCAACCTCCCCCACAAAATATCCACTCGCTCGAGCCACCAAACAAAAGATCAAATTTTAGCGATAATTCAGTTACAGAGGCAGCAATTTCTAACCAGACTACAAAAATCAAAGATAATAAGCCGACAACTACATCTAATCCATCAACGAAAAGTGGAAATGATTTAAATTTTGTCAGTGAAATTTGTGAAATAATCGATAGCTATTCAAAAGAGCAAACAAAACGATCAAGCAATGAAAATTTACATAATCTTTGTGAATGCTTGCAACAACTACAAACAAACCCCAAAAGTGATTCAAAAACTCAAAGTAATAAAAGCATAAAAAATGTTCACCAAAACAATTATCAAAATCAACAAAAAGTGCAAGAACAACACCAGACTGACATTAATCAATATCCAGCGAATCGATCGTGTTCTTCCCTAGAACCACCAAATAAAAAGTCCAATTTAAGCAACACCTCTACACGCGATGCCTCAACCTCTAGTCAGGGCACAAAAAGTAAAGATAACAATTCATCAAATACAACCATACCTACACCCATTTCATCATCTAAAACTACAAATAATCTAGACTTTGTTAGTGAAATTTGCGAAATTATAGACAATTATTCCAAAGAACAAGCAAAACGCAGGTGGATTAAAGAAACTTTAAGTTTCATAGAAGGCCCCACGGCAGGAACTGGTAAGAAAAAAACACAGCCACAAACTTTAAATCCGAAAAAAGCTGCAAAAAAAGCAAAACAGAAACAGCGCAAGGAAGAAGAAAAACGTATAGCTGAACTGCAAGATTTAAGGGCACAATTTCATAATATTTACTTTAAGGAATTTAGTGAAAAGCTAAATTTGAAATCTCTGAAGGCAAATAAAAAAAGGGATAAGAAAAAAATTGCAGAAGTAGAAAGTAACATAAAGAACTTACAACGTGCCAAAGCTAAAGTTGAAACTGCCATATTAGAACTAATAGCAACGGTTAAACAAACTAACAGTGAATTTAAGTTTTCTTACTTACCCACTAAAGAACAACAGTTGGAAAAATTACGCGAGTTAGAAAGCCATGATGTGGGTAAGAATACTGATAAAACGATAAAAGTTCGTAATTTATTACACCACACTACAAAGGATTCGAACACCGTAACGCCAACATTGTCTTCACCTTTTACTATGACACCTACAAATAATCTTAACATGGTGCCGGAATCTTACAGCATGCCTTATGCTCATGCTAATCACTTTCCATATAATCTAGGTTTTCCAACCCCAGTAGCATCAGCACCGTTTGGTTTGATGCGAGCGACTCCAATGTGTTATGCACCACCTCCTGCAACAGCATTAGCTGCAGCTGAAGAACAGCGGTCATTAGCACCGGATGTTGTAGCAGCTATGGCTTCGAATGCGGCGACTAATAACACCACTGATCCTTCAAAGCGTATCGTTACAATACGCAGGGTTAATTTACCTAATGTACCGGAACCTCAAGTAACTGTAACAGCTAAAGGGTCATCTCCAGATAAAGATAAGCTATTGTACACATTTATAAATGGACAATTAATCCAAACGGGTACTGCGCCACCCATTAATATACCACAAATGTCTGCCATATCTCCCTTAAATAATCAACAAAAGCAAACAAGTACATTAAACTCGGAAACAAGTTCACGCACTCATGCCTCAAAATTGGCTGTGGAAAATTTATTGACTATACCACCACCTCCTCCTCCAAAGCTTTCCAAGACTCAAATGAAAAAGGAAAGAAAACGTTTAGCCAAACTTCAAGTAGAATCGTCCGAAAAAGTTGAATGTATTCGAATTGAGAAGGATCAAAGAGAGTTTCATCAAGAACAGAAACAACCAAAGAAGAAAAAGACCATCATGGCTTCGGACCAACGAGCAAAAGTGACTTGCTGCCAGAGTAGTAAAGAGGTTTTAAATAATAAGAATAAAAATAAAAATAAACTTTGCAATTCGAATTCAACAACATCTGTATCTACAAATGAAAACAATGAATCTCCACAATTACCACAAATGTTAGCTTTAAAGAATTCAGCAAAACAGAAACGGTCTGATTCTACGACAACATCTTGTTCGGCTGTAACGTCTCCATCATCAAATAATTCAACAAGTTCTCAAATGAATACCAGAGATAATTCGTTAAGTAGTCTAAAACCAGTGGATTCAAAACCATCAAAAAATAAAAGAAGCGGCTATGTTAATGAACCGAAATGCAATGCTTTATCAAAAGTTAATACTGCCAATGAGAATAAAACTAAATCTGTTCAACAAAAGCATAATAAAAAGCAAAATCGAATATCAGTGACACCTTCAACAACATCATCAGAAACTGAATATGATGAGGAAGAAATAAGTGAAAATAAAGAAAATAAACTAACTTCTGCTTCTATGCCACAAACTAAAAAAGTACAACTATCCCATACAACAAAGCTCTCTGGAATAAATAAACAGAAAACTCAGTCCCAAAAGACAAAACATATTAAAAAACCGGTAACACTGTCAACTTCTAATCCCGAATCAGAGGAAGAAATAGTGCAAAGGAATCATAAAAAAAGACGGCCTAAATTAGTAGACAATGGACAATTCGATAATAATCCGTTTAAATCGTTACATATGCAGGACTCCGAAACTAATTGGTCTTCAGAAGAAGAAGTTGACAATGAGGAAGAATCTGGAAATGAAATAGACTGTAAAAGAAAAAGCGCTTTAGAAGAAAAAATCGTCATGCAAAAGAGCGATCACAAAGATAAACACGGTGATGAAAGCAAAACTTCTAAATTGAATCAGAAAAGTAAAAAAAATAAAACGCAAAATGTTTCCACAACACCGGTTACAGAAAATGCAAACATTACAAGCAAAACTTCTAAAAATAATAAGAATACAAACTACCAACAGCAAATTAAGGGCAGTGATCATCCTAAGATTAATAATGTAAAAAATCAGAATAGAATACATGACGGCGAAAATCGTGGAAACAGCCAAACACGTTTGCAAAGACAAAATATGCAACAAAATTGCAATAGTAATGTGCGCAACTCGAAGGCTGAAATCGGTTCTAAAATTAAAACCAACAATAAACAGCAAACAAATTCTTCCAAGTCACATTCTCATACTCCCGCTAGTTCAAACATAAATAACACAAACTCTTCAAGTTCAACTAACAATAAATCTCAAACTAGGAACAACACTCGACAACACTCTAACAATAATAGAAGTACAAATTTTTCCCAAAAAATAACTATTGAACAGAGTCAACATACTTTTCAGCCTAATAACCTGCAGTCATTTCCTAGTGGTATTACGGAAAATAAAAATCAACCGCCTAAAAGGTCCCAACGTAATAAAAAATATCAACTAAAATCACACAAGCATTCAGTAAATATGCATCATCAAAGTTGTTCATCATCGGGTATACCTAATCATATGGGCTATTTCAATATTAATGAAGTCAACATAGAGGGTGCTCAAGTTCAACAGTCACCAATAAATAATAGTAATAATAATTCAAATCAAAACAGTACGTACCAATCGCTCGCCGAACAAATGCAAGCATTGCGTTTAAGTGGAGGTCCGCAAGTTCAATCAAACGATGCCACACCATCTGCGCAACAACGCCATCAACATATCAATACAGCAAATGTCAGTATTATGGATCAGTTAAACCGGGGTGTACAAGTTGAAAATTTATCATTGCCTCCTGGAATTACACTAACAAAAGTTGATCCTATTAAAAGCGAACAACTCCGACAAAAATCCGAATCGATAAAAAAGTTAGCAAAACCTCTGCAGTCACAGTCCCATTTATCGCAAAATTCTCAAGCATTCCATCACTCTTCGATGGCGGGTTCTACAATTATAGCCCCACCTATTGTTAATTCAATGGCTAGTTATTATGGTTCACCTTACGTGACTGCTACCGCTGGTATTGATCCGCAAAGTGGTATTATAATGGTGGAAGCTAATCCACCAAAAAATTCGAATGTTAGCAACAAAAAAGTCACACAGTCTACGGGGGCTTGTAATGGCAAACAATCTAAAAATAAGAAAAGACGCAATAAATCAAAGGCTAAAAATTTGGCTTCATGTCCGACGATAAATTCAGGAAATAACGAAAACTCGAAACAAGAAGTTAATATGGGTAATGGCCAGCCAAAAATGATAACTTTAAGAAACCCTATGTTCCATAATGGTCCAACCACAGCTCCAACAGCATTGTTACAACCGCAGGTCATTTTACCAGGTATTCATTATTTTTCATAAATTAACCATAATTTTAGAATATATTTATTTTTAAAGGTCGACCAGTAGATGGTTTTCCAATACCAACTCCCTTGCCCGTTGATCAACCAGCAGCTATTATTAAGAATGAAAATGGTATGTACACCATTCGCAATCCAGCACTACATCAAGCTGTTACTAGTGGCTTAGCAATGGGAGGGTACAGGCAATTTGGCGGCAACGTTAGTTATTATACTCCCCAAGAAGCAGCAGCAGAAGCCGCAAGGGCTACGCGTCAGCAGCAGCAACAACAACAACGACATGAAGATAACAAGTCTTCAACAAGTCTTGGTAATACTAATTCGTCATCATTTTCTTATTTTTCAAATGATGTGATTCAAGCAAATATGTCACATAATAATATAAATATAAGTTGTACAAGTATTGGCGGAGGCGACACAAATGCACAGAATCATGCCTGCGTAAATACCGTTGGTGGTTTATCTGGCGATGCTGCTGTAATACAACGTCCTACACCTCAGCAACGACCAATTTCCGCTATTGGCAGTGAAATTAAAAATGCTCAACAACAAAAACAAAAAACCATAACCGAGCAACAACAATGGACAAATTTTGGTTCAGACACTCTGCCCTTAAATAAAAACGATAATTGTATGTTTACATTGCAATGCAATATAGTTTTTAATTTTATTCGAAATTATTTTGTTTCATACTTATATTCACAGTGAATACATCATTTTTGGGTGCGGTTACTGATAGTGCTAGTACAGTAGTAGCCGGTAGTGGTGATATGAATTTACAGGAAAAGTATCAGCAATCTAAGTATTACAATGGATTTGAAGTCTTCACTGGTAGTAGTGGTGGTAGCAGTAGTTCAGCGGCTACTTGTGCTCATATACATCATAATTGTGGCGATGATTCGCCGCCGCCCTCAATAACAGGCTATAATTCATACTTGGAAGGTATTCCCAATACTGGAGTTATACGTTACGATGACGCCTCATTCCTAAAGAATTTGATACCGGGTCAAAATCTAAATAACGAGGTAAGATATTTTTTATGATTTAAGAATATAAACAAATGACATACTCCAAATCTATAAATTTGAAAATTTAATAATTAGAAAAGCAACAAAAATGTGCCAAACTAAACTCTTCTTGAGAATAAAATTTTACTTCTTTTTTTACTAATATTGTATGGAAACCATTACATTATAAAGTAAAAGAATTCAGGTTAATTTTTAACTTTTTTCACATAATAGACAATAAAAAACAATGGAAATATTAAATTGAACAAATTTATGGTTGAACAAATTTAATATCAGTACAGTTTTGAAGACTTAAATTTATGTCCTTAACGAATAAATATATTTTGTTTAGAAATTTTTTTAATGTAAAGGAATTTGTCAATGAAAAATATATACATATATATTTATCTACATACATATTAAGAACGTTTCTCATTTCTAGTATTGTCGATCAATGTTTTACTTTCCTTAAAGCCATTTAGTAAAAAATTTGTAATGCAAGGAATAAGTTATTTATATTGAAATAATTATTTAATTTAAAAATATGAGTATTGTATTGTAGTGCGAAATAGAATTATTTTATAGAAATGCAAAAATTTTTTTTAGGTGTCCATACACAATGTAAATGAGTCTAATTTTACTCGAAACGCCCAATCTCCAACAACACACCATGTAGAAATTACTCCCGTTTATGGCAACAGGCCATCGTCGGCGAGTTTATATGAGTCGCCGGCAGGACAAACAAATAATGCAAACTATAGAGGCAATTATCGTGATTCACTAAATGATTACAATTGTGGTAGGTAGAAGTGTAATTAATAATAAAGCTTTGTAAATAGAATACTTCATATATATAAAATGATCTTTTGTTATTTTTATACAGTAGATGCTGCGATGTTTTCAAATAGTAATATGAACATGAATTTAAATGACTTGGATACTTCAATGAAATATGATTTCGAATCAACTGCTTCAACATCAGGCGGGACAGTAGTGTGCGACACAAGTCACAATACAATTTTGGATTTTAATGATTTATTAATACAAAATGGACCAACAGGCAAAGTCAGCCACAGTTCTTCACCCTATCTAGACGAAACTACTATGGATGGTTTTGTGCAAAATATTAATTCCCTACAAATTTCAAACACATCATCAGAGGAGCCAAGCTCTCATTTGGGTAGTGGTAGTAATTGTGCTAGGCATGGAACCTCCGCTACAACTAGTGCTAATCCTTCGAATGGTTGGTGGTAATTATATTTTATTGCAGTATCTATAATTGATAAAAAAAAATAAATCACACTCGAACATTTATTTTTAATGAAAAAATTTACTATTTTAAAGACAAACTATTCGAAGAATAGATGATTCTCTTTATCTAAACCTAACTCTATAATTGTGAAAACTTTAAAACTGAACAATTGTTATTTGCAATAAACAAAACTATGAAAACATAGATTTCAATAAACAAATATTAATAATAATAAATATAAAACTAATTATCTCTATATTCATCTAAAACTTCAATTTTGATAAAAAAAAAATATATACTTTAGTAATCTTTGAAATTGCACTTTTATTATACTATCGTCGTATTCGCTACATATACAGATAACATGCTTACAAAAACAGAAACCAAAATATATTCATATATAAGCTTTCTTTGTTTTATATTTTTGTCGTCAAATAACATTAACTATTAAAATTAATGTAAACAAATCATACACATGCCTAACGTACAGTATTTCGAAAACTAATAACGGGAATAATAAAAGTGTGTGTCTATCATATTAAATATTTAATTTTCTTTATGAACTTAAATGACACCAAACAAATGGATAACATACAATGTACACATAATATATAGTGTGTTCCACATTTAGGAGGTCGCTTCTATTTTCCAAATATCTCCTGCAATATAAATTTAATCGATAAGGTTCCTCTTAGGAAATACTATATTTATATATGATTTTATGATTTTTGTTGTATAATTCTTGTAACACAATCTATTATTCAGTGTTTCATACATAATTATAAGGTCAATTTATTTATTATCGTTATAGAGAAATAAAAATAAATAAATATTCTACTAATATACATCATTTAATTTTTGGTATAAAACGATTGAGTAAGAAAACAGCGCAACAATTCCCAACAATTCTTACTCACAGAATCGGTTTATATCAAAAATTATTGATAGAATGGATTGGCCAGATTGAAAT
Organism: Sarcophaga bullata; assembly: GCA_005959815.1. Lineage (NCBI taxonomy): Eukaryota > Metazoa > Arthropoda > Insecta > Diptera > Sarcophagidae > Sarcophaga > Sarcophaga bullata. The sequence continues at coordinate 137,978 of QOCX01000271.1, forward strand.
ATGGATTATGTAACATAAATCTCACAGCAATAATAATAAAGTATATAAATTTAGTGTATATGTGTGTATATTTATACACATACCGAAATTAGAAATTTGTGGGACCTAATTGCAAATACATTACGCAGTTGAAATCGAATATAAAGTATTTTTTTTAACACTTTCTGTCTTTTAATAAATAAGTGTGTGAGTAAAGCCCTATTCGTGCCTTTATATATGAATTATAACATCGAATCCGAAATGTCTAATTTTCCATGACTCATTGCATTGGGTTATCTTATCTTTGACAATCGCAGTGGTTTGTGACTTATTCACATACAGCTGCATTTCCTTGACGTAAAATGATCGTGTCCACAAATCGCTCGCTTAAAATATCCAATCTGTCATCAGTTGTTTTAGGCCAAAATAATGTAATAATAAAAATAATGTAGTGATGTTATGGATAATGTCGTTCTCAAAGAAATATGCATCAGTAAAAATCCACATCAAACACTGACTGAAATTTAACAACTTTGTTTGTTCACGTACACATTCATCCAGAAAAGGGCCTCTATGCTGAATATGATTTCTTAATGAAAATTAAATTAAATAAATGACTGACTAATTTGATAGATGTAGCTTCCGTTATAAACTTCTAAATTCGGAAATCTCTGTTGGATTGTCCTATATTTAGGAAATATTACTTTCAGATTGTATTGTTAAAAAATATTTTTTAAAGCATATTTACAATGCATAGAGTTCTTAAAATCATATTTGAAATATCTGGCGATGTCTTATGTTCCTTTTTGTGTTACAACTCAGTTTGACGTCAAAATAATGCATGAGTTTTATTTTGTATGCAAACGGTTGCAGTTGTCACATGTTTTATTTGAGATGCCAGTCGCATTCCTACATTTCCTACATTTCCCTACAATTTAGATTTGCTGCTAAAATATGCGTTTCTGAAATCGATCATTTTTACAACATTCTACTCTGAAAAGAGATTTTATCTGTTATTTAGTTGCTTTTAGTTTTCTTCTTTTGTAACTTAGTTTTCATTAGTTTTTGTTTACAATCGTTTCTAAGTCGAAAGATATAATTTCCAATCGTTACTTACCGTTCTGCTCAATTTTCAATAGTTTTTGGCAGCTAACCTAATACCCCCAAATGTTTATCTTTTCAAATTATGAAGCAATCCTTACAACCTTATTGATTTTAATTCTAATCTTAAAATTTCACATTTAAAAGATGATTGATATGCTGTTAATTGTGATTTCAAATTGTAATAATTATTTACAATAAAAATTAATATTATATACTGATTATTACAGAAAATTAAATAATTTATTGCTTTTAGGTATTTAGCGAAATCGTAAGGTTAATGCGGAATACAGATTCAATAAAACTTACAGTTAGAAACTAGATGGACCTTAATTGATAAATTAATTGGAAAGCTTGTTATAATTAAATAATTGGTAATGTGATATATTTGGTAATATAATGTAGAAATCAATTAATGTCAAAGGGAAATCGTTTTATATGAAATGAAAATAAAAATTATAGAATCTATATCTACGAACTTATTTTTTAGTATTTTTTGTGATGTGATTAGTATTTAATATAATAAGAAATATCTTTAAAAGTATTTAGAATTATATTATAAATAACCTAAAAACCCACCACAATTTATTTTTATTTCAATCCGTGTTTGTAACACATAAAGTGTTATCTGTAAACTTACAGTGACTCTAACGTATAATTGGACACTAGGTACGAGATTATTCAAATGTCGGTTTTTCAACTTCAATGGAAATATCACTCGTTTAGGGATGTTTTTCCAGTGCAGGAGTAGAGTATATTCAATATATAGACAGTAAAGTGGATCCATTCAAATACTTTGGCATTTTAAAACAAAATATGAAGCAAATTGCCGATTAGTTCAATATATTGGACACATTTTTTCTACTATGACAACGATCCGAAGTTTGCGAAGATGTAACTTATCCATAATTGTTCAAAACTACTCTGAGCCTGTGCCGGTGGTTCCTGACTTCAACATTATTGGCAAGTTTGGAAAAAACGCGCCCGTAAGCTCTATAAATTCTGTACCAGCACAGTGAAGCAGTTGAAAAAAAATTAGGCGAAAATGGAACGACAACACCGGAATTTTACGCCAATCTCGTGAAGTAATAAAAGTTAAAGGTTTTTGCTTTTGTTTGAAACTCCAATTATACGTTCGACATGAAAGTCGTTAATATTGTTTTATTTTTGTTTTTGTTTTAAAAATGTTTTAAAATACAAAATGCTAAGTATTATACATTGTTTAAAAGCTTTCTTAATTATCTATAAATCCGCATTAAAATTTTTTTTAAATATTTCCAATGAAGTGAGGAATTGTTAGTTTGAGGCGTTGTAAAATCAAATCTTTGTAATGTCTGTTTACTGGTACTCAGTTAATAATTATTAATTAAATTTAAAAAATATAAACAAAAATAATTAGTTTTGTCTTAAAAATATCATTTTTGCTTTAAAGCATAACTTTTAGGTTCACCTTCTTTCAAGTTGCTCACATTTTTTCATTTTTCCCAACAGCAGCACATACGTAATTATAAGCTTGACTTGGCTTCTTTTGCTAAGTTTTCTGTTCTTTAATCTACACTTAATTGTTTTAATTGTTTGGTAGTCGCCGTAATCTAGTAGGTAGAGTGTTGGCTTATTAGACGTTAAAACCCCAGGTCAGACATCAAAATGAAATATGAAAAAATATTTCTTCGGCGACATCCTCTCAGCAGATTTCTGGCAAAAACTCAAAGTAAATAAAATTGTCAATAAAAAGTTTCTCAAAAATCTGTAGTTCGGAGCCGACTTTAAACTGTAGGTTCCACCACTCATGTATAAAATGAACGCATAACACATAATTTTTGGAAAATGGGCACCGTTGTTTATTTTGATTCGCCACTACGCAGCACGCGCGTACATATATTTCCAATTATACAACATTTTTCAGGACAACAGTATATGATTTTCTCGCAAAAAGAAAAAATAGGAAAACAAATATGGCATCACCACATTAGGTTTTTCTCAAATACTTCTTTGATGTACTTAGATTCTCATTCACCTCTTAAACATTCGAAATCTAAACAAGTTTGAAAACTAACACATTGAAAGCACGAATTAAATTTCGTTTCTATTATTTATTCTGAACGTGAATGATATTTTTTATAGATAGTTCTTTAAACGAACTGATAAAATATTAAAAGAAACATTTTCATTTTTTATATCTTATACACATGTTTTTATTTTGTTAAAATTTTTATTTTGCAAATACTTTTTAGTATTAGTATGTAATCGACAATGCTTTCGATTATTTACAAATTTAGAAGCCAAATTATATAAATAGAAAGAAACGTATTTTAGCATTCAAAAATTAAAGAGCCAGATGCATAACTAACACTTGAGTCATCCATACTTTTACATTGACTACTTTGAGCGTATTTTAAAAACTTAAAGTTCATGTTGTAACCTTGTTCTTGAAGAACTTTAATTGCACTAAGCATCACACCAATGGGATGACGACCACATATGGTATTATTGAATTCCCTCAAATAAGCTGTAAATGTTTCAGGCTTCAAAGTTTCGATAATTTCCATGCCCTTCAAAGAGGAAAAAATAAAAATGTTATGTAAAGAAAATAATGCTCTAATGAAGTTTGCAACCGTACTTGTTTATCTAATTTTTCAATAGATTTGTAAATTTGACCACACGCTCTATCGTAATAAGTGTAATTGAAGCGATGCCCCCAGTGACAAAAATCGGATGATATCACAAACAGATTTTGTGGATCCGTAAAATAATTGGCTAATAACCTGCCATATAAAGATTCTTGGTCAGGATTTAAAGACCCCACCAAAATAGGTACAATTGTGAAATGATCTTTGAACCTGTGAAATATTAATTATTAGAAAATAAGAATTTTATTTGAATATAATACAAATTACATACTCTTCCATTACTTTGGCTATATAGGGCAAGTGCATTTCAATGCTGTGCTCGTTTTCATCTGTCTTCATATCCATCCACGAAAAATGGCCAGTCCTTTCCAATTCAGTATTTACTGAAAAAAATATTCTTTATTCATAGATTTAAAATAAAAACCAAAAAATGTACCAACCATCTGTGTCAATTTTGAGATCATAAAGAGGAGTTTTGTACTTTTTAGCTATAGATAAAGCACAACCACGCAGGCGTACATGATGTGAAGGTCCCAAAATGAACACACGTTTGCTAAAAATATTGTAACATAGTGCGTATAATAGAAATGAAAGTAATTCAATAACTTACACTACAGCCGGACTAACTTGGCGATAAGCAAAAGCAGCACACGCTCCACAATATGTATAGCCCGCATGCCTGTAACAAAAATATAAAAAAAAAACATAAAATAAAACAAATAAATAACTTCACTTACGGAGCAATTATTGCTCTAGCAGGTCCATGCGAAAGAGTTGCAGCACCCAACCAATTGTCTAACTGGCGTGAAAGTTCAGTAGCTAAAATAATAATACAAAGCCATGATTAATAAAATGTTTTAATAATATTAATAAAATAGCATTCTCTATTTCAATCTCTAATTTATCTCAGCAATCCTGTTTAATAGTAAAAAAAAACTTTTTTTTAAAATAACAAACTTAAATATAATTTTGCGACCGCTATAACATTATATAACATATATATAGCGTATGTGATACAATCCCAGTTTAATAAGTAGTAAGTAAGTAAACCATTAAAATTGTCTTTAAAAATAATTATTTTTACATTGACAACTGTATTTAAAGCTAGTGATGTATTTTATCGATACAATTCAATGTCTTTTTTCATTCATCAACATCGCTGCTTTTTTATTCGATGCATTGAAGTAAAAACATAATACTAGTACTTTTTGGACTTTGAGTCAAATGTCATTACCAAATCTTATGTACTTACTATAAGAGATCAAAGGAACAGACGAATTATTTTCGTCTATAATTGTTGTTTTAAATTTATTTGAAGTAATCGAAAATAAAAAAGGCTAATACCATATATTTTGGTGGCATATTTTCTTGGCCTTTCTTCTAATGATTTTTGTTCAATCAATGAATTGCATAGAAAAAACAAAAAAAAAAAACATTTTATTTGTGACCATTTTATAAGCCAAACATATAAATCACGAAATACAAGAGTGTATTAAAATATTTATATTTGAACGATTTTTTACATTTTGCATATGATTATTTTTACGCATTTTGTTTTTAAACAAGTACATTCTTGAAAACAGTTCAGGTGGAGTTGGATGATTTTAAATAAATGCCGTCAAGGGAGCCGGTTGTCTGATGGATTTCAGACAGTTGCTTATAGTAATAAAGGCCAGACAAATTGAGGCTATGGTTAGGACAATTATAAACGCATTGTGAAATCGATTGACTAACTCAATTCAAATCGGACAGGAAGTGTATACGACGGAACGTGGCTGACTCCTTGGGGTTGACTCGAGATAAGAGCGAGACCATGTGAGTAAGGGAAATAGTATCACCCTCTGCTTGATTTCAGGTCTAGTTGAAATCCATGGCAATGCAGATATGTAGATATGGTGGAAATGAGACTCTTCTCAACCGAGACTAGCTTGAGACAAACTAGACGTTTGCTTGTTTAGTATTTATGGTGGAATAGAAATCAGTCTAATACCAACATGTAAATTATGTGATAAGGAAAACGAACCAGTGCAAAACGTAGTTGAAATCTAAGAGACGATAATTCTTTTAAATGGTAAACGCCTGGTGAGTACTAGGCAGACAGTTATTCTTACTGACATCGAACAGCATCGTAAGGTTTCTTAGACAAAATGATTGGGTGAGCGATATAGGAATACCAAATATGTGGGCAGTGCAATAAATCGCCCGGTCGTAGTACTATAGTACCTCAACGTAATATTAAGTCTACTTCAGTTCTATTCAGTTAACATAATCAATAATGTTCTTTCAAGCAATTGCTACAGATTTACAAACCTTGCTGAGAGGAAGTCGCCGATGAAGTATTTTATTATAGTTTGTTTTGCTGGTAATGTCTGTGTTTGGAGTTGAACCACGGACTCACGACTAATAAATCGAGATAATATTTACTAGGCAACTACAACTTCAGCTGTTTTACTGAACGAAATTTGAAACACTCGATTGAAAGGGAAATTGATTTTGACTTTATTGTAAGTTTTCGAATTTGTAAGTGCGTTAATACAACATAAATATACATAATTGGCCATTACAACCTTTTAGTCAAAAATACGACCTAGCTTCTCACACCACTTATGTTGTGTATGTTAATTTTATACCTGAGCGGCGAGACCTACTATTTAAAATTTAAAATCTTTTCATATTACTTTTTGTTGGAAATGTCTGACCTGGGGTTTGAACCGTGGCCTCACGTCTAAAAAGCCCACACACTACCTACTAGACTACTAAGATTGCCCCCTGGGTAAATTATGTTCCATTTTATTATTGTCAATGACGTTCCAACAATTCTGAAATTAAAGGTCGAATCACATACGTTATTTATTGACATTTACAACTGACTGCAAAGTAACAACGTATCAGGTTGACACAATCAGTACTTGTATATTGAACTTACATGAAAAAAACAACAACAACAAAATTTAAAAAAATGAACAAAAACAGTTGAAAGTTGTAAAGTACTCAACATAAACCGAAAATTAAAAGTTGCTAACTTTGTGCGTATAACTTTGTGTGTGATAACGGAGAAGTACCGAGTGAAGCAAATCACATAAGCACACGCATTTCAATTCTAATGTCATTTAAAAAGTCAAAGTTTAACGTAATTTTTAAGTCCAAGTCACATTTAATGACAGAATATCGCAAATTTGTTTTTAACACTACGAGGCCACTGATGATTATACTGAAATTTATTTTTAAGAAAATCTAGTGTATGTACAATACATAATTATTTTAATACAAATTATCGAATAAAAATTGTTTACTTTATATTCTTACTATAGCAACATTAGTTATTAATCAAACATTTTGTCATTTTACTTGTCATTTCACTTTTGGATATATTTTTCATTTTCAACACACAATTTTTTCTGTTTTTTTCTGAATTTTGGATTAAAATATGGAAAGTAAAGAAGACGCACCGAATTTCTTTTTGGAAGAGATGAGAAAAGAATTGGTTTCAATTATAGCCGATGGGTAATTTTAAAATTAAATATTTTATATGCATGTATGGGAAAACATATTCTTTTATCATTAAAAGCTCCGAAGATAACTTGGAAAATGTCCAACCCAACATAGAGGAAGAAAAATCTGAGATTTTATACGAAGATGACTCTAGCGATGGAAAAAATGTTTGCACTTTAATAACAAAAAATGTATCGGATGGCGACAAAACATCTGGAAGTAGCATTTTGGATACCTACAATACCAGTAATATGGATGATGATATACAGAAAATGTATTGCAGCCTCGAAGAAAGTTCAAAGTTTTTCCAAAACATTGGAGAACGATTTGAAAACATTAATTTCAGTCGCTTAAAATCAAATATTAAGGATCTACATTTAAATGAACGGAGCAACAACGACGCAATAAAAGTTGTAGTTGATGATTTAAAAAATTCCTTTGATGAAAAATTTAAACAAAATCGCCTTGAAGATTTAACAAAGGAAGTAACAACAAAGTTTCGGGAACATCCCGGAGAATTTGGAAATATTCCAGAACTGAGTGAGTTCTTTAAAACATGTACCCAATTACAACAGGGTTTGGAGAAATTACAGAAGATCAAAGACAATTGTCAAAATTTAGAAAGAAGAATGTTTCGAGCAGCTGAAGCTTCATATGATCGGGTCAGTGACATTGAATCCAAAATAAATAAGGGTGGAAACCATCGCGAAGAAACAATGCCAGATGATATTTAATTTCTAAACCAATAAATACGATATTATACATAAATACATATTACATTTGGTAAAATAAAATAAAATTATGTTGCTGTAAAGTGTTTTGTTATTGTAACTCTTGCTTACCTGAATCCGTATACCAACTCCCTGCATGGGATGCTTTTCTACTTGACATTTTTAAAGTGTCTTAAATTGTGTTTATCAATATTTTGAGAATTGTACTTGAATTACTTTTTGGCATACAACTTTTACTGCTATTCCTCCTAATTTCGTAAAACAATGACCAAATCGTTTTTGCAGCTATGTAAATGGAATGAATAAAGTCGAAAAACAAACGAAAATTAAGATGAAAACAAAGGGAACGATTAGAATAAAACGTGCCGTGGTGTTGCCAGATATTTAACTCAGTATCTGACAAAATTATTTTTCTACTTTTATAAGAGTTAAAAATTTTGCATTTTTATAATAAATCACGATCCAATCCTAAATGATATACAATAAGATACATATTTGAATTTGTGAACTTGCTGTGGGAATTTAATACAAGCCTACTAAAACATGACAAAATTAATTCTAAATGAACTACACAAAAATACCTGCAATGGTTAGTACAGTGTAAAAATGCAACTCTTAATGTACTAAGAATTAAATTAGTTGCCTTCTGTACTACAACTCATTCGTTATTAGTCACATATCCATTTACTAGTTGTGTTTTGTTAGTTGCTTCTTGTACATTGCAGTTATAAGGCATTTTTCTTTCGTATATTGACGCCGCACTTTTCAATTCTTTATTATCGGGATTTCTCAAAGAGAATTTAGTAGAGAAATTTAATATATTAGTGGTAAATTTCTATAAATAATTTGTTATTGTATGAATATTTTTGAGAATATATTTTAAAAATGTGGCAAAAATTGTGGGTGAAAAATATGAAATTCTTACTCGTTCGTTACTACTACTAGTAGGGGGAAAAGAAAAAGAGTGAAAGAGAAAATGATAGAAAGAGAAACTAAAGACGAGTAAGAAATTTTGAAAGTGGCGAATTTTATTGGTTGCAATCGGCGTCATTAATGTACTAAAACACAAAAAAGTTGCCGTGTTCGTTGATTTCTTTTAACATTTTCCGCCATTTTGAAAAGTACGAGTATAAAGTTGAAATTTTTATGGACGCGTTGCCTGAATAAAAAAAGTAAAAACTTGTGAAAATTTGTAAAATAAAAATTATTTATATAATAAAAAATGCAAAAAAGTCACTAAAGATGTGGAAGTTTAACAGAAAATAACTAATTACAAGTGAATTTATTGCAAAAAAGTATTTTTATTTGTTGGATATGCAGCATTGTTCAATTTAGTCTTCTTCCTCTTCGTCGTAATTTCTAATGTGTTTTTTTGGTCAAAAACTAGCCGCCGCCGCGCGACAAGGAATAAACTCGAGAAAATTAAATATAAAAACGCTTTACTAAGAATCACATTTAAGAAATAAAAAGGTGTAAAATAACATTTAAGAATATAAATTCGTGGTGATTTATTTTGTACTTCAAACAATTTTGTTTCTTTTATGCTTACATACATACAATATTGTGAAAGTCATTTTTAAGAAAGAAACGTAGAGTTTTTTTTTTTGTGCTGTGTGTGGTGAGTGAGTGTTATGATGAACGAGAAAAGTACAGCCTTTTTAACATAAGAATAAATAGACATTGGAGATGTCTAGAAAAGAGTGCAAAACTTAATGTATTTAAAATAAAATACGTATATGTACATTGTATTTAATATTAATATGATATAGTGTTGATTCCTTCATGCATAAATTTATATAAATCCAATATTTTTTCACATTTTTTATTTTGTCAGCCAATTCGCCGTATTATAGCAGCTAGTTAACCAGTGTATATTCGTTATAGAAAAATTTTGCACACACATTCAAATATTGTCCCAACAACAAGATAAATGGTTTTTTTTTTTGGTAACTAACGAGTAGAAGTAGAAGTAGCGAAAAATAGTGGTGCTAAAAGCAATGTATATTTTCTTAAATTCGCCTGCTTTGTTATTCTTTTTTATACAATCTTCGTTTACAAGTTTCTGCTTTTCCTTAGATTTGTATGTGTAATGGCGACGAACGCACTGGTTAGCTGGTAGATTAAATGACTAGCTGGTGCATGTTTTGTTTATTGTTTTTGTTGTAATAATATACATGCTGTTATAACGCGGAGTAGAGCGCGCTTTTTTTTTCTTCTAAGCGTTGTCAATTCCTCGCTTTTTGATACAAGCGGTTGACGCAGAATTATGTTAGAATCGTATTTTTTTTTAATATTAAATTGTACTTTTGGCTCTTGTGTTTCTCGATGTTTATTTAATTTTTGTGTATTTTGACTTCAACACCAATTTTTTTCTTTTCAAAATTTATAACACGTGGGGAATGAGTTTTAAAATTAATTTTTAAACTTGTAGTATGAATTGAAATGTAAAGTGTGGAAAGTGAAAATAAATATCAGCATTTTAAGAAATATGTTTCTTGATCACAATGAAATTTATGGTATTAAACGGTGTTCTACTGAATTATTTTTAAATATGACCCTTAAAATAAAAATAATTTATTAGTGTTATAAAAGATGTATATTTCCATTTTTTTTTTCCTCCAATGAATTAACAATTAACTTCACTTTGTAATCAAGTACGACGAGTGAAAAATTTGCCACGTTTTCTTAAAGAAAGAAATATAACAATAAAACTATTTCAATAGCCATTGTATTCGTCTTGATTTTTTTTATTGTGTTTTCCAGTCTATTGCGGATGGTACTGATAACTTTCTTGCAAATCTCAATGTGTGTATCATCCATCCATCGTTTCATATTTTTGCGACAAGATATTTACACTTAAAATTTTTTAAGTTGACTTTTAGTTTTTTTTTGTTTTACGATCAGAATACATGATCTTTTACTCCATAACGCGTATGTTATTATTATTGAACCATTTGTTTGGGGTTGTTATTACGCTGAAAATAATCTAGAGGAATATTCTTCTCTGCAAAGAGTAGCTTTTTATCTCAATGTTACTCTTGTAATTTTCTCACAATTTCAGGAGTGTTTATACATACATATATAAAAGATAAGCTTACATTGAAATTAAAGACAACTAAGTTAGTCATAAAAAAATGTATTTTAATTAACTTCGGTAAAAAAAAACATTGAGGAAATGAGAACAAATATTTGAACGTAGTCGTAGGTACATATATTTCATACGTTGTATATTCACTTGTTTTGAATGTTGATGATTTCAATTACCTTTCGTTTTCCTGTTGATTCCAAATTTTTATTTATTAATATTTTACAAACGATTTAAGTTTTCTGTGGTAAACGCTATATATTCACACATTGAAAGTTAATTTTATTTAGAATCTTATATGAAATTATGATAAGTAAATTTATTTTGTGATTTTCTAATACAATATTCCTTAGATATATGCACTTCCAAAAATGCTTGCAGGACGGAGCTTATTATCGGGAAATTCTTGTATCGAAATCCCATAAGTGGGAGCTTGTCGTCAATCTATCTCTAAGAAGGCTGATCCGCAGCAGACTTTAAACATAGGTATAATCAATGGTTCCATTGTAGCTTTAACTAGCAAGAAAGATCGTTGACTCGCACGAGTCCTGCAGCAGGCAGGTAAACATTGGTGGATTGTAGGTTTTTTTTTATCATGAATCATTTATCTGAGATTGCGTTGCCTCAGTTTGTTCTGTTTTCTAGATGGAATAGAGTGCAACCACTCTGGCTCGAAAAGTTTCTCTCCAGATTTTTTTACCACTTTTCCCAATAAATTAGGCTTAGGATATTAATGGTAAATATTGTATTCTAATGTCTAAAACAAGGATATTTTTTTAGCATGACTTAATGACTTAGCATATCCTCTTAAAAGAGGAGGGAGCCAGTGAACATAACCAATTTTGGAAAGAAAGTTGTCACAAAGCGATTGCATTTAAATGAATTTTTTAAAGCTAATTTCAAGTATTAAGTATAATTTTTCGTGATTATAAGCGATGAGTACTTAAAAGGGGAGATAGATAGGGGAAATAGTTTCAGTAGATTTTGAAGAAGAAATGAATATTGAATAAGAAGCGGGAGATTATTATATCCGAAAAATACTGTACCCGAAACAATGTTTTAAATAAATTAGTTAATAAACTGTCGATGATTTTTAGCATTTGTTATTATTGTTATTAGTAAAATTTGATTTTTTTTAATTTTTATATTTTATTAAAATGGTCTTTAAATTTGGTTAATACTATACATCTAATTGGTTGATTATATGATAAGACAATATACAGCTGTGATCAAAATAATAGCAGTGCCCTTCATTTAAGAGCAAAGTTTAAAATTTAGAAAAATAAAAAAGGAAATATCAAATTCTTTTTACATAAAATTTATTTCTAATTCATTTCCTAATTTTTTACCCTCTAATTATTTACTTAAAACTATAAAAACAAAAAATATTTCCTGTAAATAAAACTTTCTTTCAAATTTTCTTTCTATTTTAGTATTTGGTTGAATAACCCTTGTTTTTAATGACTTCAGCATATCTACGAGGCATTGAGTCAATAAGAACTCGGCATCTCTTTAATGGAGTTTGATTCCACGCATCGTGCACTGTGATCCACAGTTCTTCTTCAACACATTTTTTAACATTTCCCCAAAGATGTTCTATGGGATTAAGGTCAGGAGACTGAACTGGCCACGCCATAACCTTAATCTCATTAATCCGAAACGACTTACTTGCCAATGTAATAGTTTTCGGGTTTCGGGTCATTATCTTGTTGGAATGATCATTTTAAAGGCATATTCCACTTTGCATATGGTAGCATCACTTCATTCAAAATGCCGACATAGACGGGCTTATCCATTATGCCTCTAATTGAATGTATAAGGCCTACACCACACCATAAGATGAAAAGCTTCGCCATATAATTTTTTTTTTCATCACCATGTTTAACTGTCTTGCGTGTATTGAGCTTTATATTCGGTGTTGGGCGGACGTTTAACATACTGTCTAGACCCAGTGCCACCAAATAAAATGATTTTGCTTTCGTCGTGTTTCTCCATTTTTCTTTCGCCAATGAAATGGCTCTCGAGCAACTTTAAGCGTGCCCGCTACCTGTTTTTTTTTTTTTTTTGTCAGCAATGGCACCTTTCGTGGACTTCTTGCTAATAAATTATTTTCCATCAGTCGTCTACAAATAGTATGGCCACTTACAGCAAGATTCAGTTCGTTTTGAATTTTTTTTTGAAGACACCGAAGGATTTTTTTTGCTGTATCGCACAATTCGGTGGTCATCGACAGTTGATGTTTTGCACTTGCGCCCGTGCCATTCGGGCTTTATTTTAAATTTTAATGCATTTGCAATCATTTGATCGGAACAACTTAAGATTTTCTTAATTACTTTATTTACCTTGTTTTCGAAGTTTTTTAATAAGTTCTCTATTTTCTTCAGAACAGTGCTTTCCTCTTTCCGCTATTACTAAAATTTATGTGAATCACTGTAGGAATTATTTTAACTTAATTTTTCTAAACTTTCTTTTCATTTTTTTTAATTATATGCTGTTATATTTTTATTTAAGAAAAAAAACACTCATACTCCTATATTTTTGATCAGCTAAAGTCAAGGGCAACCACAGAAATGAATCAATTTCATCGTAAATATTTAAGTTATGGAATTCTCTTTTGTATTTTATTTCTTACATACCGTTGTAGCTACAGTTAGAATATCTCATGTTTTGCAAATTGGTACGATAAAAAAATTTGAACTTTGATAATGTTACGTGGTAGCACTCCTATTATTATGAACACAGCTATACATAAGAGTATAGATTTGATTAATTTCGAAGGTTAGCGGACCACTGCATCTGTAGTTTCACACCTTTAATCAGACATCTATTAGTCAATTGTGACCGTCCATATAAAAGGAAAAGAATAAAGAAAACGGAAAACATACAAGTATTAATAAAATCTCAAGTCAATCTCAATACTTTGTGGTTTTAAAAATTTATTGAAAAGTAATGACATTTTTTTTGGTGATTCACATATTTTTTTAAAATAGCATATTATTTAATTTAATATCATTATTTTACGATTATCAATGCTTTATTTTTTAAGTTAAAGTGGAATTATTATATATTGAAATTCGAAAATTACATCTCCCAGTTATTGTGTTCTTTATAAAAATACTTCTTTCCTCTATTTTTTGGTAAGGACATACACGTAAACAATGCACATCCGTATGCATTCTAGAAGATCCATTCTTTCGTATGAAGTAATTTGTCATTTAAAAAAATTTACGTATATATTTTGACAACAACAAAGTTATAAATAATAGAAAACTAGAAGAAAGGCGAAACGTACAATAGTTTTACTTTCTTTTTGTTTTTTTTCCATATTATAAAATTGAAACAGAATTTTTCATTTTTACTTCTTGGTTGCACAATATGTGTATATACTTTTCATATAAGCCATAAACAAATAGAAAATTAAATATATATTTATAAATATATTTACTGATATATATTTTTCGTTTCAACTTTAAAATTGTAAACCTGAATGCTGTTTTTTCCCGTATACTAGATACGGTATGCTTTACAGAACGTGGGTCGCTTTAATAAGCTTTAAACCACAATATTCTCTGTAGAAAATAAATCTATGCCATTATTGTGTATTAAAAGTTTCAAATATGTACATATGTATGTAACTTCTCTCAGATAAATGGAGTTTCAATATGGAAACGAAAACAAAATAACGAAACATTTAGTTTTACCATGTCATACGGATTAAAGATAATTTTTTTTATTCGGCCCCTACTTGATCACATTCAAGACCGTAATGTTTGAGAGCTGATTAGGCAACAGTTTGTAGTCGGTTGGATGAAGATTAATAATTTTTGTTTTTCGATAGGTTCAAATAGAAGGCGATTTTTTATTTTGTTCGCCATTTTTATTTTAACGCTGCAAGTGGAGCATAGTAGGTAAACAACGTATGGAGCGCTAAAAATGATCTTTATGGAAACTTCCGAGCTCATTTTGAATGTTAATGCTGTAAGAATAATGTATATATAAACAATTGGCTGAAAAATTGAAACGTGAGAAGAAAACAACCAAATTGTTTATTCGACAGTGTTTTACAACAAATTGTAGCATGTATGGGGCCGCATTAGATGAAATGTCTCGAAGAAAATAAATTGGGAACAAGAACTTTCCCAGAATAATCAAAATGGTTGTCTAATATTTTGATGCGGAAGTGAGGCGCTAACAGCGAATTTATTTTCGATATGATATGCGATGTTATCAAATACTTAATAACTTATTTCCTGAGCAAATTTTCAATTCATTTTAAATTGCGTTACGCTTCAACATTCTTTAAACCTTACTTTACATGCATATACATAGCTCTATATAAAAGATATTAGTTTTATCTCGTGTACAATATTGCTCTAGTATATTATGGGCACAATATATTTTGAGTTCAATTTTCTTTTTTCGGTATTTATGTTTGTGTTGTATATACCTGAATGCCTGTAGCTGTAGAGAACACAACCCCAGTCAGCCACATTCATCATTCCTTCCATCCTACTATTTTTTTTTAAGAAAATATAAA
Source organism: Sarcophaga bullata (assembly GCA_005959815.1). Classification (NCBI taxonomy): domain Eukaryota; kingdom Metazoa; phylum Arthropoda; class Insecta; order Diptera; family Sarcophagidae; genus Sarcophaga; species Sarcophaga bullata. Next base: position 153,533 of record QOCX01000271.1, read on the forward strand.
CTGGTTTTTATTTGTTTATGCTTCTGACTGGCAAAGCTTTGCCAGTTTGTTTTTTTTTTACTTTTGTCCTTTTATTTCTTTGCTTTAATAGGTTTTTATTGTATTTTTTATTACAGTTTTGTTGGTTTTTTTTCAAATATTTTTTTTGCCGCTTTAGTGTTATTCATCGTTGTCATTCGGTTTCGAAGGCAAAACCGTATATTTTGTTGTTTTTTATTTCGAGCATTTATTTAATGTACAGCATTTTCAAAGTTTTGGCTGAATTTAAAATGTATCTAACACAGCAAAAACCAAGTTTTATATTTCTTTGCTTTTATTTTCACAGCAACTAGAGGTAGTGTTGTTGGTGGCGTTGATTCATGTAAATGTGTATATACTGTTACTTTGATATTCAGAAAATAAATTTGATCACAATTGTTACTTTTTACAGTAAGTGCTTTTTTTTTTTTTTGTATGTATGTATGTATGTAACATTGTATTATTGTATGTCTTACACATTCATATAATTATGTAGAATATATGTGCTGACAACTTAGGTAGGCGCCACTTAAATTATATCATATTATTTGTTTTCGCTTTTGCAGAAAATTCAGTGTACATACATAGCGGATACATACAGACATATACGAAATTAAATGTTTATACAGCGATGATTTTTTACTTCGTTAATATACAGGAAAAAAGTTTAATATCGTTGTTTACTTTCAATTGAAACTATTTTATGTATCAATGGATTAAAAATTCAGAGAATTAACAAAATAGGACAGAATTTATTTAATAATTGAAATTATTTAATAATTGTAATTTAGCTTTTAAAACAGCATTTTTACTATTTTAAGTTGAAATTTATAAACGAGTAATTAGGTACTACAAAGTTAATTGTTAATATCTTGCATATATTAGATCAATTAAACATTTTACTTTATCATTTATGTTGCAAAGAACACAAGAAAAATAATCTGATTTAACAGTTGTAACAGCTGTATGCGACATATTTTTTTCTTTTGTAAATACGAGCAGAACCCGTGTCTCCTTTGCTCGGCAAAACAAAATACACAATTACACCTTTTCAAAATAATAAATGAAACACATACTATGTGAATACTTCTTTCACTGTCAATTAAAGTGTGTTCATGAGTTGGTAATTCATGAGTTTTTTTTTCTTACACTACAACTCAGGCCAAAGCAAAAAATATAGTTTACGAAACTACTCTGTAACAGTTTATGTTAAAACCATTGACCGTTGAATCAATGCTGTAATCCCTGATAATTTTATTTTTGTAATTCCGAGTGTGAGTAAGTAGTCCTTAAATCTGACTGAAGGGTTGTTATGATTAATTAGTAATTCCATTATTTTTGAAATTGGTTTGTTCTTTCGTTCAATTCGCTTTGCGATTAAACAAATATACATATAAAATTAAAGCAATTAACGTATGATATCTTGAAATTCATGTAAAGCATATACGGGTTTTAATCTTTACCAAATTAAACACAATTCATATACCTAGGTCCCAATATCTACCTTTTGTATAAGTTTAGCTAAAATCGGTTTACGCTTCTGATAGTGATTCGGAGACTTATATCCTTTTTTATGCATAATATAACTCTATAGTAAACCCTTTTGAGTTTTGAAATATATTTTAAGCTTTCAAATAATTCAAATAGAAAATGCACATTTTCCAAAAAAGAAAATGAAAAAAAAATTTACAATATTTCCCATAATTTGATAAACTCTGAATGTATATATAAAGTACATTCGATATGGGCATATTTTATAAAAACTTCATGATCATTCCGGATTAAAAAATAGTTCAATTTCAAAACTTTAATATGGAATATTTTATAAGTACCGTTTGCATTTCTCTTTTATACTTTAATTTTTCCATTGTGAATAAACTAATCGCTATTTTGATAATTTTCTCAAAGTGGAAGAGTCATGTCCATAAAGTGCTATTTATGCTTTAAATAATGGATTGGTGGGTAGAAAACTGATCGTAAGCGCTTTCCCGCCATTTCATCTCCTTTTGTTCGTTTATTACCCGCATCACAATTCGAAATATTTTCGAAAAAAAAAAATTTAATGTATATCGTGTTAAATGACAATTTTTGTACTATAAAGTATTGATAATCGTAAAAAAAAGTAGGAACAACATACAATTTAATTAAGCATAATTTTATGTATATATGTACATGAACTTTAGTATTGTTTGTATTTCGTAGCAATTGTTGCATTTTTGTACATACAGATATACATATATATTATATTAATTAAGTTTTCGAAAACGTGACAAAAATCCGCGAGAGTGGAAAATTCTTTTCGGAAAAATCCTTGATCGGAATCGTCCACAATAAGTTTCTATAATTCTTTTCTGAATTTAACAGGCACTATAGTAAAATCTCGATTAACTAGACAAACTATATTTTTTTTTTTTGCTAAAAAAATATGAATGTCACCAAAATGAAGGTTCTCAAGTGTTGCAATTGTTCGTATTATTACCCTATAAAAATATTCTCCGGCAACTAAACAAAAAATAATTGCAAAGTATTTGCTGCGATTCCAAATTACAAGATCACGCAAAAACGATAAACCTAAAACTATATTTTAAATATGAGTTGCAAATGTTTTATCCGATGCTGTATATATGTTTTTTTTTTATTTTTTTTTTTTTGTTTATTTCTGGCTGGTTATTAGTTTGTCGACTGGACAGTCGTTTGGTCAATTGCGCCTGTCGGCAGATTTGAATACAATATTATATTTAATGCAGTGCCACGTCAATTGACGCATGCTTAATACACAAAAAAATATAAAAAAATAAATCAAGAGAACGGTAGTAATACAAAAAACAAAAATAAAATACAAGAACACAAATGTCTATATTTTTAAAATAACCAACTACATACATACACAATACCATACATACATACGTGCATGTATATTTTTATGTTTTTGATTTTTTTTCTATTTAAAGTCCATTTCTCTGAAAACGTATGTGTTTGACTTCGTTTTATTTTGTCTGGTTAAATTGTCAATTAGTTTCACTGAAAGTCTGAATGTTTACTTGACTTCATATTGTCTGTGCACGATGTTTAAGATTACCGTACGCATAGTGCATATATTTAAGAATGTAGGAACATGCATTATTTTATTAAGATGACTTGTATATTTATACTTTCAATTGTATTATAAAAATTGTACAATTGATTAAAATTGTGCGACGAAGACTATGGTAATAAAATTAACTTTTTAATGTACGTACATATATACTGGTGGTCAAAAGTAATGCCATTGATATGGTAGCGTTATGCTCTTAACACATTGGCGCTGAATGCTGCGAGTTGTTCTTTCATAAATTTCGATTTTTCAACCAAATGTACATAAGTTTTTATTTATTATCGTATTGAAATTAAAAATTTTTTGATGTTGAATCAACCGATGACCAACCAACATTTCGACATATCAATTGTTTGTACAAAATAATAAAGTTGTACAGCCAGTCACAACGTGTAGGGGCATGTGTATGGAAATGATAATTTAAAAGACAGTGCGACAATAAGCGCCGATGCTGTTACTGTGCATTTAGGCGAGTATCTATTTTTGATCGCGGCAATGAGAAATTGGTGCTGTCGTGACAATAATATGCATGAAATAGAGGTTTTAAAAAAGCGATACATATAAAATTTGTCTAAAAATATTTAAGTGGCACCATTGATAAAGAATGAATTTTTCCCTTTTTTTATTTATTTTACTTACGCTTTGTCGCTGTCGCCTTTAAAATAATTAAAGTACATGGTGCTTTATTAAGGCAGCAAGTGCAAAATTTGCTCACAGCATTTGGTGCCTCTTATGAGTTTAAAGCATTATCAAGTAGTATATGATATATATTATATCCTTGTTTAGTAAGATTCTAAAAATAACGCATTAGAAAGCAATTCAAGAAGCATTTGAATCGGCCAAAACAAACAAATTACTGTTTAAACCTTCGAAAGGCTATTCCTTATGCTCTTCATTCGTTCAAATATCTTAAGATTATTATTATTTATTTAATTCAATAATATTAAACTTATATAAATACAAGGTTAATAAATAATAAATAATAATAAATAAATAATACAACTAGGGCGATCTTTTTCTAATTAAATATCTAAATTAAATATAAAAATTAACATTGCATACTCAGGATAATTATTAATTTAATTTTCCGAAATATGACCAATTCGAAGTCGCCGTGGTCTAGTAGGTAGTGTGTTGGCTTATTAGACGAAAGGCCAGGGTTCAAATCCCCGGTCAGACATCAAAACGAAATATGAAAAAAATATTTCTTCGGCGACTTCCTCTCAGCAGATTTCTGGCAAACACTCTGAGAGTAAAAATTGCCATGAAAAGTTTCTCAAAAAAATCTGTCGTTCGGAGTCGACTTCAAAACTGTAGGTCTCGCCACTCATGTATGAAATTAACACACACAACATTAGTGGTGTCAGAAGCTAGGCTGTAATCCTGACTGAAGGGTTGTAATGGCCAATTATGTATGTATGCATGAGCAATTCGCCGTATTTATAGAAATATTAATAAATATTATCAAATTTATAAATCTGAAAGATTTCTAACGATCTTGTAAAAAGAAGAATTATTTTGTATTTGAATGTTCAACCTATTATTATTGTATTATTGCTTTTGATACAAGGTTTTATTGTCCTTATATGAAAATTACGACTTTTCAATTCATATTTTAGTATTTAAACTATTTTTTATCGACCATATTAATCTACTTAAAAAATGGATCGGATTCTCGTCTTATTTATGCATAATATAATATATTTTTTTATTACTAGAAATAACCTATCTAATCTAGAGTTCTTTTAGAACTAGCAGATTTTATTGGAATGTAACAGATGTCCAAATAAAACATACGAACCGAAATAATTGTCACTCAACTATCCATATAAGAAAAACTTTGAATATTATTAAACTGATTTTTGAATATTAGGAACTAATAGGAATAAAGAGTTGTCTAAATTTAGTCTATAATCATTAAACGTTTATTAATATTAATATTAAATTAAAAACTTTTTATTTTTGTATATAATGTTTATGAAATCGTAAAAATCGTTTTCCAGTTCCTCCTGTACAATAATACTTTCTTTTTTAAATATTATTTGTCGTTCTAAATAGTAAAAATATGCATAAATATATATTGTATTTATTGCTTATCTTTTATATATGTATGTATGTACCAACAATATAAGAAAAACAAAATTATTTTTAAGCGAAAAGATAATACCAAGACCAATTATTTTAGCGTAACAGTTGTACTGATAAGATTCATTTTTATTTGTAGTAGTTAAAGTATTTTATTGTGAAATTTCTGGGAAATGAAGGTCCAACTTGTATAATCAGCGTTTACATTTTTTTTCTTATAAATAGTGTGAGAATAAATAGAATATATTTCCTCGAGTTTATGTATTTTAGTTTATCAAACTAAATTGAATCAAATAATCTTACAGGTTACGTGTGTATCTGTGTGCGTGTGTATGTTATTATTCGCTTGTTTTTACCAAAACTTTGCCTACTTTCCAGTGCACAATAGGCTACATTTTACTTTTAATAAAGTGACGTGGTATTTTTCGTACATAACGCATGGTATGGTAAAAGAGCTGGAATTTTCAAGTTTATGTAAAATTATAAATAAAATCTAAATAATTTGTGTGAATAATTTTACCATAACATAGACTAAAAATTAATCCAATCATTGAAATGACACCTCCTGACAAAACATTGTTTAGGTCATTTAGCCGCAAAGTTAGACGAAAAAGCTTAAATAGTGAACGTGAGACTTTTCTAACAGACACTTTTATCGGTGTAACTACAAAAACATTACAGCTAATTTGTTCATAAAATATCTTATTTTTTCCTACATTTTTTAATCGTTAATGATTAGATCAACATAAATACAACAAATATTATGAAAATGTTATTTTTAATATTGTATTGCTATTTCAACTTAATCTATCCACTTAATAGTAATTTTAAAAGTTTTAAACTGCAGTTTGAAGAAGTATTTAAAAAATTTTTTGATTCTGTTTAATTGTGTGACTCCGCCAAGAACATTAATAACGTAAAACTATAATCGAAATATCCATAAATCGGATTGTTTCATAGTAACATTTTTAAATAATCGAACTCCAACACGATAACAACATATTATCCACTGTATGGCGCTCCTCGATGACTGGATGCTGTTAAAAAAGAAAAAAGAAAAGTAACGAAGAATTAACACTTTGTTTCTTTTACAAATTCTTTTCTGTTCGCTTTTTTATTGCCCAACCCTGACCTTTTTTGTGTTTGTTGGTTTTTAAAGCTTCTAAAACCTTAAAGTTAAAAAAACCAATATCTTGAAATTCATTTCACTTTAATAGTGTAATGAAAACTAAATTATAAGACATGTATTGATTTCAAATTAAAGTGCTCTAGTATAATAAATATACAAATAAACTAATTAATAACCAATTGTACTGCACACTTTATTTTGGCGCTCACAATACATACATACATATACAATTATGTGTTAAAAATTGTACATTGAATTTAGTAAAAAAAAATTGTACAATTATCTTTTTTTATTATTATTGTGATTCAGTTTTTGGTTTAGCGGTTATCGTAAACAAAAAAAATATGTGTACATACATATATAAATTTGGTATTTCAATTTCACACTTCGTATTAAATTACAATGTTTTTGAATTTTTTACTTTTTTTCAATAGTACTCACGTAACTTATTTTGATAGAATTTTTATATGAAATTCCCATGTTTAAGCATTTTTAATTTGTGATGTATTATTTGTTGTCAATTGTATAATCAGTCGTCGGTTTTTGTTTATTGTGGTACACACATTTTATGTAGCATTGTTTGTACGGGAATGATTTTTTTAATATTTTTTTTTATTTTATTTACTTTATTTCATCCCTACACACTATTTCAGCGCCAGTTGACTGGCCAGCCAACTATGTTTTTCTAATAAAAATTATAACCAGTGCTGTTTGTTGCTGTCGTTGCGTTTTTTTTCCTACTTTTATATACGTTTATATATGTTTATTTATATATATGTATTCTTTTTAATTATTACTATTATTGCAATGTATTTGATTTTATTGCTGATTTGAGCTTTTGCTGAATAAACATTTTAAACATCTTGCTCATGCACAACTATAAATTTACATGTATGTGTTTAGAATAGAAGGCAGGCAGTAACTGTAATGCAAATAAAAACAAAAAGTTGTTAAAAGTATGAGGAAGAAAAAAAAAGTTAAAAAAAAAACGCAGATCGGAATGAATATCGGAGGAATTTAATAATACAAATATATATTATAAGAACAATATAATTTCCCAGAAGTTTGTGTACTTACTTAACAAAGTACAACACATTTATTTTCTATCTATTTAAAATCGAATAGTTTACAGATGCAAAAAATAAACTAATTCTTCTGTATGGAACGAAATAAAAAAGGTTCATATGAAGTCACTGTAATTTATATATGTTTCTATATTACAGACAAGATTTTAATTTAAAGACGTTAAGATCGTCATAAAAAAAATATATATACATATATATATATATCCAGCTGCGGTCAAAATAATAGCACCAAGTTAAAATTTTTATTAAGTCCGTTTATATCTACTAAAATGTTAGTCCGATTTAATTCAAAACTCAATTAAAAAATATTTTAATGTACCTACCTAGTTTATTATTATAAAAAAAACCATGCTAATTAATTAATAAAAAAAAAACTTCAAAATTTCTCAGTAAAAATAATATCACTTCAGATAATTTTTTACAACAATTAGTTGTATTACTTTAAATAAAATTAACAAAATTAAAATATTTCATAAGAATATCTTGTAGATGAACCTAAAATATTTTTTCAGATTTTGTTGCATGTCCCTTATTCACTATTACAGCTGCTGAACGTCTTCCTATTGAATCGAAATCTTTCAACTGTAATGGAACCAAAAATTTTCTTCACGGCTTTCCAAAGGTCTTCAATACTATTTCGATTTATTGCAGATACTCCTTTCTTTATGTCCGTCCACAGATTTTCGATGGAGTTCAAATCCGGGTATTGTGAAGGCCACTCCATCTCATTGACTGAGTTCTCGCTGAACCACTTTCTTGCAATTTTATTGGTGTGTTTTGGGTCATTATCTTGCTGGAAAACCCATACCGGCGTCATTTCGTAGGAAGCATACGGTAAAATTATTTCATCAAAGATTTGTTCATATACCGATGTATCCTTTGTGGGTTTTAACTATTGTATGGAGTCTACATCTTGATATGAAAAACAGTCCCATACCATAATACTACAGCCACCATGTTTGATAGTTTTTGCTGTAAACTGGAGGTTGTATTCACTATTAGGTGACCTGCGAACAAAATATCTACAACTCTTTCCACCAAAAAGAACAATTTTGGACCCATCTGTCCGTGGCACTTTCCTCCACTTTTCCTTGGGCCAATTAGCATGTGCTTTTGCGAATGACAGCCGTTTTGCAACGTCCAAGCACGGAACGGATCGGCACTTTTCGGGGACTACAAGCCTTAAGGTTGTTATCTCGTAGTCTTCGACGAATAGTTTCCACTCTTACCGGCACATCCAAGTCTTTTTTGAGTTCCGTAGCTGACATAAACGTATTACTTTTAGTCGTTCGAACTAAACGTTTTAACATTAAGGGTGACAAAATTCATTTCCTAGCAGGGGCTTATATCTCAAGGTATTTATTATTATTTTATTAGAACGGTACAGCAATTTTCTGTTTTCGGAGTACGATTTCCCTTCAGATGACAATTTTTTTATTAGCTTACGTTTTTCAGCTGTACAATGCTTTCCGGGACCCATTGCTACGTAATTTTAACAAAAATATTGTAAAATTCTACACAAAATGTGTCAACAATCTTTTTAAGCCTAATTTCTTTTCGGTAATACTTTTTTTTTAGATAATTTAAGAAACTAAAATTAGCAAAACCCAACTAGTACTATTAAATTGACTGTATGAAAAGCGATGTGTTAATAAATGATATGTCATTACTAATAGACGGTTACACAATTTAAGAAAAAACAAATGCTGCCTGAGAGAATAAAAAATATATAACTATTTTTTAAACTGAGAAAAAAATAATAGTAAACTGGTAAAATTTTTACGTCTTTCGAAACAGATTATTTTAACTGGTGATATTATATTGACCGGCACTGTATTTATAATACATATAAAATATATAACGATCTTAAAGTCTTTAAGCACTATAACACGTAAAGAAATGTAACCTTTTTATTTTTTTAAATGGGTTTTTGAAAATTTGTTCCATTAGTTTTAGAGAACGTAAGACATTGTAACGAAAATTATTTTAACATTAACTTTAAATAAATATAGTGCATTGAATTTCTTATAATCTGAAAATTTTAAGATACGGTCATATTATGTAAAAAAAAATAATAATCGAAAAACCATCGTTTAAAGTGACCGTATCTTTTAGTTGTTTATGGAAACGAAACTTATTTGATTACTTTCTGCTCTCCATTATAGCTAGCAGAAGAAAATCACCTCAACTAAATCGTGATAATGATCTGCTGCTGATATGTTGTGTACTAACGATGGAGGAGCAACACATAACAAGAGGGAGTTGTTGAAGAAGCACAAAGTACAATATGAATAAATTTATTAAAAACTACGAAAATAAAAATAATTGGAAGTCAAAGTGGTTGGAAGTCAGATTTTGAATGCAGAAGTAGCGCGAGTCATCAGCACATTGTAACAACAATAAAACCAAACTACAAAGTAAGCTGTATGCGTAAATAACAGCAAAAAAAAAACAATTTATATATAATAATTACTCGTATGACGGAAACTAATTCATTGCGAAATAACGCAATTTCAAATTATTTCATTCAACTTGATCTTGAATTTCAAATTCTACCGAACAAAGAAAATACAAAAAAAAAAAAGAAGAGAGAATATCACAACTGAAGTGAATTCAACAAAAATTGCAAAATCATCACATTTGTTTGTTTTAAGAGATTGTCGTAAAATATTTTAATTCCTTTTATAATTTTTTAAATCGTTAAATTAATTTAAGTTTAAAGTGTTTAAGAGCAAAGCACACTAAAACAAGATCATAACAACAAAATAAACAATAGAAGAAACAACACTATAAATAAATATTTACAGCTTGACAGAAAGGTGATAAAGCGCTAAAATAAATTGAAAACACATTTATCAAAATAATATACATATGAACATAATTTGAACTAAAAAGAACATACATAATAATAATAATAATAAATAAACACCAGTATAAGAAATATAAATTATAAAAACTATTGAAGAGCAGATTGTAATAAAAAAAAAAATTATCATGGATAAAAATATGATGTTACCCAAACGTTCTCGCTTGGATGTCAAAGGTCCATTCGCTAATGGGCCAATGCAAGCTAGACCATTAGTAGCTTTGTTAGATGGACGTGATTGCTCCATAGAAATGCCAATATTAAAAGACGTTGCAACTGTAGCGTTTTGTGATGCACAAAGTACATCGGAAATCCATGAAAAGGTTAGAAATTAATTATAAAATAAAATAAAAAAAAATATGAAGTAAAATATAATTTTATTATTGATTTTTAGGTTTTGAATGAAGCAGTGGGTGCATTAATGTGGCATACAATTATTTTAACAAAAGAAGATTTGGAAAAATTTAAAGCGCTACGTATCATTGTTCGAATTGGCAGCGGTACGGATAATATAGATGTTAAGGCAGCTGGTGAACTTGGCATTGCAGTCTGTAATGTGCCCGGTTATGGCGTTGAAGAAGTAGCCGATACAACAATGTGTTTAATATTAAATTTATACCGAAGAACTTATTGGCTGGCGAATATGGTGCGTGAAGGCAAAAAATTTACTGGACCCGAGCAAGTTCGAGAAGCAGCACACGTAAGTTTATTGTTTATTTTAATTTTATAACTTTAAGAAACTATATTCTAAGGACTTTGGGGCATTATTAATGTTTTCTGATTTGTACTCCGATCATAGACAATTGTTCCTTCCGCGATGCATGTTCACACTCAATTTTCGACAAACTATAAGAGTAAAAGACAAAATAATAGCCATATTATATTTTTGTTTTGGAGAATAAATAAATAAATTAACAAATTAGTTACTTTTATTTATTTTCATTCTTTACAAAAATTTTTATCTTTAATTATTACGGTTCTTCATATAGAGTCGAAATAACTTACCGCTTTTATGAAATCATACTTTAATTTATCAGTTTCTTTAACTGTATATGACCTCCTAACCCCAAATTTCTTGTCTAAGTGTCTTACAGTTTCTGAGATGGTGACGTCTGATAGGCTTTCATGTGATAGACTGGACATAGCAGACTTTTGACCACGGCACCCTAACAACTCTCCAACATACATATAAACAAACACTAGTTACCGCTTTTAGCGCCAGTATAAATTTTCATATTTTTAACTAAGTATACTACATAACAATCTGGATCAAACATAGTATAAAGCTTGACCATTATACCCAACTTATACATACATATTGAAAATATTCGAATCTTGAAACGAGGAAGACTCGCAAATCCTTGTGAATTTGGTTTAATTATATAGTCTTAAATAAGGAAGTCACGATTAAACTATTAAACATATAATTCCCGTTTTTTAAAATTTGTGTTCCTCCTAGAAAGGAAAAAGAAGCGAAATTAAAGAACAGGTATAAAAACAGTGTAGAATACAAAACAAACTAAGATGTGAATATAGTCCTCAAGCAAGGTTATGCCGTCTGTTGCTTGCTAAAAACTTTCAGCTATGAAGCATCACGTCCTATCCTCCAAGCGACTCTGCTTCATCTTCCGAACTCTCCTCCAGATAAGTCTATTAAGGTAGCAGATTCGATATGAGCGAGAATATATTTCGCGAGCGTGTCAACTCTCTCATTTCCAGGAATACAAATATGCCCTGGAGCTTATCAGGGACTAACCCAGACTCCGTGCAATCACAAATTATTCGTGGTTAGAACAAATTCGGTTCCATAGCCAGAGATTTTAAAATAGGAAACAACTTCGCCTGAAAAATCTTACACTTTTCATTCAGCTTATAATTGGCTGCAGAACCCAACCATCATATAGATCTGATGAATCTTCTTGTCACCATTCCTCTTTCAGTTTAGCTTACTGTTAAAAATAACGTCCATTGTGAACATTGCACACTATTTGAATTCGGTGAAGGTATCAGTCCTATATTTTCACAAAAATAATTTCCGTCTTGGAGGGGGGTTTTTTCATATTTTATTTATAATACCACCAGAATGGTCTCATAATCTGTATAAGTCAGAACCTATAAACGGTTTAAAAAGAAATTTACAATCAAGTTCCAAAACATAAGAATACTTCCCTCTACTTATTATATCCCATAAATTTAATGTCCACCCACCTGTGGCCGTTCGATTGCAGGATACACACAACAAAAACAAAAATGAGCGCGCAACAGATCCTCTAAGGTTCATTTTGCGCAAAAACGGGTCATATTTATTCCTTCAATATTCCCACACAATCTCACCAGAAGATACTTTTATCGCACTTAATTTTTCCTTTATAACTATTATATAAGTTCACCCCTTAGTGTCGTGAGTCCCTCTTCCACAGTGTTTTCGAAGTTGACCCTGTTAGTCATACTGGATTCTTTTATTGTAAGAATGAATAAAATATATGACATTAATGTGGGGTTTTATGTATGTGTACTCCTAAGCTCTGATTATGTAACCTATCAACTATATTTATATCACAGTATTATAATTATTATTATTTTTCTTTCTAGGGTTGTGCTAGAATTCGGGGAGATACATTAGGCTTGGTTGGTTTGGGACGTATCGGAAGTGCAGTTGCATTAAGAGCAAAAGCATTTGGCTTTAATGTTATATTTTATGATCCTTATCTGCCAGATGGCATCGATAAGTCTTTAGGTCTAACTCGTGTCTACACTCTGCAAGATTTATTATTCCAATCTGATTGTGTTTCACTGCATTGTACACTTAATGAACACAATCATCATTTAATTAATGAATTCACAATTAAACAGGTAAGTGTAGAAGAAATTTTTATTTTTTATTTTTTTATTGTTGGTGTGCGACAATAATTACTATTTTTCTGGTTCTACATTCTAGATGAGACCGGGTGCATTTTTAGTAAATACGGCACGAGGAGGTTTGGTAGATGACGAGACTTTGGCGCTTGCTTTAAAGCAGGGTAGAATAAGAGCTGCAGCACTAGATGTACACGAAAACGAGCCATTTAATGTATTCCAAGTAAGATTGTGAAATAAACATCATTGTTTTTGTTAACGTGTTGACCGTTTTCTATTACAGGGCGCCCTAAAAGACGCACCCAACCTAATATGTACACCACATGCCGCCTTCTTTAGTGATGCATCTGCTACAGAACTGCGTGAAATGGCTGCCACAGAAATACGACGAGCTATTGTTGGTAACATACCCGATGTTTTAAGGAATTGTGTTAATAAGGAATATTTCATGCGAACACCAGCATCAGCTGTAGCGGCCGCAGCAGCTGCGTCCGTTTATTCAGAAGGTAAAATACCACCCATATTATCAAATCAAGAAAAGTGAAAAAGAAAAACAAAAGTTAGAAATGCAATTATTATGTTTACAATTTCGATTACAACTACTACTAAAGCAACAAAATCAAGAAAATTATTAAAAAGATTTGAAAAATACCAACTCACAAGTACATATTCAAATTTTACAATAAAAAATTATTACACCACACCATCCTCCCTCTCACACACAAAAAGTTACATGTCAAACAAATCTAATTACAATTTATTTTCCGCTCAATCAATCTCTGGTTCCAAAAATGGAGCGAAAACATTAAAACAAAAGAGCATAACTTACAATGCGACGACGATATTAGTTATGTTATTAAAATGTATGAAAATATTATTTTATTATAACAGTAATTGATATACAAACAAATTGTGTTTTAAGACTGGATTTTGTTGACATAGTGATGACATCAATTAGGTATTGATTTTAAATATATTTACAATATGTATACATATATGAAATAATTGTGAAAAATCTGTCCAAAATTTTTCCAAACGTATTCCATGATTAATTATTTGCAATTTGCAGTTTTAATTGGTATACTATAAAAATTTGTCGATAAATGTTTTTTTTATATTTCCTTTAAATTAAGAAACAATACAAACAAAGAATTAATTATATTTTAAATATAAATATTTTCCAATTTACAATGTCTTAAAACTGCTAAATAATAATTGTACAATTTAAACTTCCGCTAGGTAAAATCTTTTAAAAGAATACATAATCTGGTGGCACAATCGTTAAACTGAAAGAACTAATTCTCTAGTTGAAATAGAGTATTCTTCATAGATGTTTCTTAATTTTGATGTAACAATAATAAACGGAGAAGAGATTATAGTTGCTATTTAAAATGTTTTACTGAAAGAACTTGTATTATGCAAGCCATAAAATCATAAAATTCACATTATTCATAATGTGGTTTATAATGTGTCACTAACTTCTCCAAATCTATAGATGTTTGTTTTTTAATTTATATCGCAAGGCTTTCAAATTAATTTTAAAAATCCTTAATTGATAGAAAGTATTTACATTTTTTCTGTCTTACATCGATTGTAATAAGTTCGGATTGTATTTTTTTAGGTTATCGTGCCTGTAATCACTTAAGATTAGATTATAGTTTTTTTTTCTTTATGAAACAATTGATAAGTAAAATATAAACAAATGGCATATTATATTATTGTTTTTCAAGGTGTTGTCATTATCGAGATTTCGGAAAGTTTCTCATGCAATTTTCAGCATCCATTAATCTATTTGGTGTTTATTTAAATTATAACGTCCAAAGTATTACGTTCTCTTAGTGTTCCGTTTTTCTTTAAGAAATTCCAATAAACTAGAGTTTGTGAAAAAGAAGGATTTAAAAAAGATTTTTTTAATATACGTTAATAACGTAAAGCCGATAATGATCCACCATAAAAACCAGTTTTTAAGCTGTAAATGGGTAGTGTGAATTGGAAAATAATCTTAATAATATAAAATAAATCTGCGTTATGTTGTTGTTTATTTCAAATATCTATTTCTGTTTTGGGCTGAAACTGAAACTGCATAGTCTCAGAGAATATGTGGAATATATCTTCATTTCCTCAATATTTACTGTCAAAATCCAAATTCTAGATTGAAAGTTAAAGGTTCATAAATTATTTAAATTTATTTGAACTTTTAATGGCTTAAAGAAAATATAACAAAAAGCAGAATCATGAAATTAGTCTGTGTAGAATGTTTGTTGTTAAAACGAGGTACATGTAGTACAGCAAGAAATAACAAAAATCCTTAAATTGGTTAATCAAAAGTTGCAGTATTGGTCAGACTAATTGTATATTTTTTTCTTTAATATAATATATTTCATCGCCGGTTTTCGGATGAAAATCATTATTGAAAACATTTATGGTAATTTCTATGCAACATAATATTATTGTTCATAATAAATATTTGCAATTTATTTTATTTCATGCTAATAACATAGGTTTTGTCATTTTTCTTTTTTTTTATATCTAAGAGCCAAATTGTTTAATTAGAGGCCCTTAATTTTATTCAATATTAAAGAAAATATTTAAATAACTGTGCATAGTTGTCTTAAACTGGTTTCTTGATTCCTTGTAAAATATTGGTTTATAGAAGAGTAGTGGCATGATATTTATTAACATATGTAAACATAGACTAGAATTGAAGTATTCATTTCCGTACGTGTTATTTTCAAAAGTAACATATTTATTTTCTATATTTTTTCTTTAATATTGCCACAATCCATACTCTATTCTTATAAACATATGTTAACTAAAATTAGAAAACATATTATTTATTTTTAAAAGCAACAGGCAAAGGATTAAAATAGTTATTGCCCATATACTAACAAATGATTTCCACATATATATATACATGTGTGTATACATATGCATGTACAGGTATTTGAATTTTATTCTTTAATTTAGAGATGCTCAGGAAATAAAACCATGAACAAGTAACATTAAGGATTGATTTCAAATCAATTTCATGCATAAGAAAATTATCACAACTTTTGAACTTAAAAAATAATTAATATTGGCGTTATTGTAAAAGTTTTTGGTTAAAAAAAAAAAAAAGAACAATCGAAGAGATGATTAAACAAATAGAGCGCTATTGTATGGGCATCACTACTTTAAAGAAATATTGGTTTAATATACGATTTTTTGTCATGACTTCTTTCTTTTTTGCTTTTTCACTGACTTCACAACAATCAACAACAATAAGTTTTATTAATTTTTATTAAGTGTTGTAATAATGTTTCTTTAATTTATTCATCGAACAATCAATATACATGTTTATTCATGTAATACAAAAAGAACATTAAAATCAATCTTAAGGTGAAAGTAAACACTTTTGATGGCTTGATACATAAGAAATATCCACATATTTTGAATATTCTTTTTTGATTTGTTATGTTTTTCTCTTATTGTTATTATTATTATTATTATTTTTTTTAGTCCATATTTCAGATATTTTTTGTAACAATATAATCATTCCATGTCAGTATTTTTAGTGCGTCATTTTTTTTTTCGAAAGCATTTAATTAAGTACATATAAATACATAATTTTTGAGTAGAGTTTTAAATTAGAAAAAAATATAATTTTAAAATGAATTTTTCGATTGCACTAAATCAAATCAAATTTAGTGTGAATTAGCAGTCTAATGTGATGAATTAAAGTAGATGCAATTGTTTATTGCATGAAATTTTAATGCGTATAGTTTTTGCATAGGGGCCATGCTCCTTAATTAGCCTTCAATTAATTGATGTTTGAAAAAATTAAATGAAATAATATTATTGTTAAAATTGCAATAAGAATGTTAGTTTCCATGAAATTTTTTTTAAATCATAAGCAATTTTATACACAAAACAATTGAACAATTAATCCGAATTGGACTTTATATAATTTAAAAGACAATAAACACAACAGCATTGTTAAGCACATCAAATTTAATCAGAATTTGTCGATTTATCACAAAAATTAATTAAACCAACATTTTATTTATTTTTTGCCCTCTTTTTCAAATAATTTTTTGTTTTCCTTCCTTTAAACAACTTCAAACAAATCAAAAAAGATCTTCAAAA
>QOCX01000271.1:170814-213136 GCA_005959815.1 Sarcophaga bullata
TAAAATATTAATAATATTTGTTATAATTTTATGTGAAATGTATAAAATTATAATATAAGAAATCGCTATAAGTAATAATATTAGTATATAAATACAAATAATTACTGACTTTCCATAAGAATTATTAAAATGCAAGAGAAAACTTAACAAATAAATAAGGAACAAAAATAAAAGAAAAGAAAAACGTTGACCAATAGTGTTTTTTTGAAATATCCATTATATATTTTATTATACAGACGATGAAATTGCAATAGTGATTATGAATTAAAAATAAACAAAATTTGCTCTTTACATTAAATGGTCTCATCATCCGTGATTATTTTCGCCTTTCAATAATTATTATCGTAAAAAACAAGAATTCTATCGCAAAATTCAAAATATCAAAAAATTAACTTTTTTGTTTAATGAATGAATGAATAATTTAATAATATAACAACAAACATGCTTATATAAATATAATGAACAGAAAGAGAAGAAAATTAGTTTTAGAACTATTATAAGTATATAAAATGTATATTAAAGGTAAAGCAGATAAAATTGAAAGATAGAGTTAAAAATAAAAACTATATTAAAAAAAGAAAATATATTTATAGATATATGTATGTATGTCTGTAAGAAAAATATACATATAAAACAGTGCTAAAAATGTGCAAGAAGATTATAACAAAATAAGAAGTATATATTTTTAGAAACTAAATAATAATTAAGGAAAAAAAAAAAACAATTAAGGAAAACTATTGCACAATGCATTTTCAAAATTATATTCTTTGAGAAGTGGTTATTTCGTTACACTTATATTTTTTTTACTCAGTTCTAATTTAAGATTTACACGCAATTTGATAGGCACACACACACACACACACACACTATCAATTACCCTAATTCTCTCAGTATACAAAAAATAATAATTATAATAATTATTTTTTAAATAAATGTGCATACACTTTAAACACATTACTTAAAATAAAAAAAAAGAAAACAGGCACTTAAACGATTAAGAACATTCAAAAACTTGAAATATAATTTAAAATTCAACATGAAAAATAAATAAAACAACAAAATGTTATTTTGTAATGATAAAAAAATATTTAATAACTGTGAAAGCTAATTAAAATTAAAATAAAAAAAAAATAATAAATAAATAATAATAAGAAATAAAACAGAAGTTATTAAAACCAACAAAAAACGCTGAACTTATTTTAAGAAAACAAAAATTGAAATTCACAAGTTCATTGTTGGTAAGAATAAAAAATAAAAATTGGGGTGATGGAATCATTTGAAAGAGCATGTTAAAAGAAAAACTTTAATAAATCAATTAAATTAAACCGTCTAAAAAATATATAGTGTTGAGCACAATTGCTTATTTATCAAAACATATATTGAACTACGTTTACGAAAGTCAGTAATTATTTAAGTCGTTTATTTTTTCAAAATCTTTTTTGGCTTGTACTTATATTGTTTTAAAATAGAGTGAAAAAAAAAATGTAAACGATTTTTTTTAAAACAGGAAATCAAAGGCACTGATTATTTTCACTAGTGCGGAATGCCTTTAACTTAAGAATATGAATATGATTTTTGTTTTTTGCACATTTTTAATCATTTCCATCGCTTCATTACCAAAAAAAAAAATTAGTTTATTTACTGTAATTGACTGCTTTTTGTAGAAATGTATTATATTAGTTAGCGAGTTCTAAAAAGACATTGTTATGCTTTTTGAGGTAATAACAAATTACCAAAATTAATCATGAATTACAGTTGCGTAAAAATGTGTGAAACAAATTTTTTCATTTTGTTAAGTATGTTCTCTATGGAAGTTCTTTAAATTGCAGAATATTTATTTACTTGATTTTTAATTGAAATGGTTAAATAACATATAGAGAGCAATATTATAAACACAGGATCGATATTTCACTAAGCTTTGGCCCGTTCTTTATTTACTATTTACCAAACACTAAATTTTGTGGTAGGATGATTGATTTTTCATAGAATTTAGATTGAATTGGAATTGGGAGATAGATGAGACCATTCTGATGCTTTCAGGATTGGATTACGCTTTCATTCTGTAATCTGAATCATTTATGTAGTTTGTTTGGATACATTAATAAGATTATTTTTTTTCTTAGAAGTTGCTAATGATTTGTTAGCATATGGCAGATAGACCTGTTTAAGCATTGTGAAAAATTTTTACATTAGAGTTACATTCAAATAAATAATCCCTAAATAATGACTTATGAGATATTGAAACTGTTAACGTCAGAAATCATAGTACATGTCAACTCCCTCTAAGAAGACATAGAGTGTTTGCATATGCATACTAGGGTTGAAACAGATTGCAAATCGTGTACAAATAAGTGGTTTCTATATCCCATAAACCGGTCCTTGCCTTAAAACACAATGGTTTTTTCGATAATCATTCCGTTCTGAAGTTGTCAAGATTCTATGATCTCTTCTATATCGGCCTGAACTATACTCTCTCGTTTGATCACAAAATCGAAAAGTCTATAGAGTAACACCTAAGTGACCTAAGCGATCTGTGTCCAGAACAGTATGGAATTTCGAATTTCGCCCCCATTTCTAGAGATCGCATTTATGGTATTCTTAAATTAATTACAATTTTTTTTGATTTTTTATAATCGATTTTTGTTTATTTAATAGATTGTACGTATTCCATGTACAATTTTATATTAAAAGTTATTTAAATATGTACATTCACAATTCAGGATGTTAATAGTTATGATAAGTCTACATTGGGTTATCCTAGTAAGTTTGCACATTATAAGATTGTATGGTAGAATAAAGACGTTAATATTTGCTTACTATAGTTTGCATAGGAATTCTTTTGTTTATTTTGATATTGTCCGTGATCTTTTTTAAGAAACTACTAAAAATCTATATACATACTGTTATATACATATATATGTGTATATAAACTGGAGAAAATTCTTTCCAAGAATATGTCAAATATGTAATATTAAGCATTTTAAAATGTTTTGTTCTCCAGTGTTTCTGTTCAAATGATTCTAAAACTTATTGCGCTTATAATTAAATATGAAATAATGTTGCATAAAGATTTACTTTAATTTGCAATAATTAGGCGTTCTTATAAAAAAGAAAAATAAACGAAGAAAAAAATAAATGAATAAATAAATCGAAAATAACTAAAAACAAACATGTTACCTCAAAATTCCTTTAAAACATTCTTCAAATGAATTTGTTTTACATGAAAAAACTCAATATGTACAAACCAGGATTAAATGGAGGATATTATGCAGGCGCTCTACAACAGGCTCACAGTACCACACCCCATGACGCTCCACATAGCATAGGCGGAGTTCCATTATCAGTGGTGGGCGGGGCGGCAACAAATGTCAATCCATCGCCAATACCAACGGTACCTCCAGTACATGTATTACCACAGGTGGGATTGCAGCTAGGACTTGTGAGTAGTAAATCGGTAGGTACCTTCAACAAAATTCAAAATCCTTTTAAAACCACATTTTTTTTTAATATACTTTACACTCATCATATAATACTTACAAATAAAATCTAAACAAATCAAGATTTGTCGTTTTTTCTGCTATACAATAATATAATTTGGAAATTTAGCACATTTGATAAAAGTTGTTGTTTTTTTTTAAATTACTTTCTTAATTTTTTATTATTGTTGTTGTCGTTTAAAAATATGTAATATTTGATATTTTTGTTTGTTTGCTGTGTATTTAGGCATTTAGAAGGATATTTAATTGAAATAAAAAATTAAAAAGCAAAATAAATTAACATCAATAATATGAAATGATCATAATGCATAATGCAATGCGTTAATGAATTAGAGAGAGAGAGAGAGAGAAAATTGTTTATTTTATTTTGCCTTTTCGAACTTTACCACCATTTTATTTTCAATTTTGTATATGTATTTGTGAATTTGTTGTTGTTATTGTTGTTCTTGTTGTTTAATATGGCTATTAAATTATATTATTAAATGTTGTTGTTGGTTGTTTGTTGTATTTTTTAAATGCTGTACATTTTGGAAAATTTTTATTTTGTTTTTTTTTTTCACTACATACTAATGAAAATTATTATCGATTACTAAAAAGTCTTGCAGAGTTTTCATTGTAATTATTTGAAATTCTGTACGGCAGAAAAATAAGAAATTTTCCAATTTTGTTCATAAAGCCAGCCGTTAAGTACATACATACATACATACATGCATATATATGTATATTTGTTATTTAATTTGTGTTTACTTTTTAGTTTAGAAAATTTCACTTTTCATATTTGATCTTGCATTAATAACATTAAATTAAAATGAGTTCATTATATGCTATTTATATTGTGTTAAGTAGTATAATTTATACTCACTAAATATTCTTTTTATTGGATTTTCTTTTTTTTTGTTTCTTTACAGCCCCAGACGGCACCAGACCCTAATAATCATCATCCATCTACATCTAAGCCAGAGTCATCGGAGGTTCAATAGTTCAAAAACACCGCCACCATCATTACCACAAATTTTTCATAAATATTTTGTTTAAATTTTTGGTTTAACTCAAACAACATTCTGCAAAAGACAGAAATTTTTCAAATGGGATATCAAAGATCAGACCAGCAAATACTACTTATTCCTTAATTATTTCCTCCATTATCGCCTAGAAACAGAAGTGTATAGATTTCCTTTAGCAATGATTATTAATGCTTCTCCTGACAAACTTCAACACACCCTACTTACTTGCTATCAAATTTCTTTTTACAAAACAATTGAACAATCAAAAGAAAGAAAGAAATGTGTTTAATGTTTAACAAAAATGAAACGGAAAACAATATATACATACTATATTATAATGTTAAACTAAACTAAAATTACAAATCATTATGAAATTCTTTTAGTGTGATCAATATGTTCTACAATAAATTTCTTAAACAAATAAACAAAAAACATGTGTGATTGTGAATATACATGTGTGTGTGTATAATTTTTGAACCAAATAAAATGTTCCACAATAAACTACTATGCAATGTGAATAACCTATGCTATGCATATGTATGCATCTTATCTTTCAATCATTTTGCATTTTCATTAGAAAATTAAAAAGCTTCGTAATAATTACCCGAATTATATCTGTGTTTTGTTATTTGTTAATGGATAACATTTATGGAATTGTTAAAAAAAAAATATTGGTTTGGGGCTCGGACTTTTTCTCCCCATTTATTTCATTCAAGTGATTTAGTTTATTGTATTTCTTTAAAGTTCTCTCCAAACAATCTTTATATATTGTGTCTGATTTTAGTTTATATGATTAAAATTTACACTATCTTACATGCAATAGTAAAAAATGATAAAAAAAAAAAAGAAAAAGAAAACTCTTAAATAAACAATTGCAAATTATACTCGACATTCGTTACACTTTATATACGATTTTGTAAAGAAATTATCTGTTTATATCTGTCTGAACAGCGTTGAGTTTTTAATAACATTTAAGAACTGAAATTAGTCCAAAAATAATAAAATAGAGAAGTAAATGAATTGATGAGAGCAAATATGAAAAAAAATCCATAAAACAATACAAGAAAATATAAATTTGTAAAGAATATAATACATTTGTAAACAATAATATACATAATAGTATATATATGTGCATGTAGTTGATTTATCTATCATACCATCACTTTATTCCCTATCCCAAAGTCCACTCGTCTAACAGAAGTTTTCAACTCACAATCATCGAAAAATTTATAAAGAAAGAAAGAAAAAAAAAACGAAAAACGCCACAAAGAAAAAAATAATTACAAAGTAGGGGAACCTCTTATTTTAAAACTAAATATTGACAACAAAAAAGAAAAATAACATTTACAATATATAAAAAAGCAACAAAAGCGCTTATTAATATATAAATAAAATAAAATAAAATAAATAATTACGCCCTCAACTAAAAACTTGCAAAAGCACTTAGGATTGTTTTTGTTTTTGTTTTTCTATTTATTTGTTTTAAAGATTATTTTTTAACATCAGCATTTTAAATTTAAACGTGGCTTTAATTATTTTTATAACTGTCATTTTATATGGTTTACTTATTAGGCATAACAAAGCTCCGATATATTCTATGTGTTTAGAAAGAACTCTGCAGAAAATAGCACACAACATACAGAACGCAGAACCCATTTTCCCCTTCATCAATTTTCCTTGCAATTTCTTCCTAAATTTGTTTATTTCCAAATAAGATTTTTTTATTATAATTATAAAATTTTTTTTTTTTTGTAAAAATAAAAATTTTAAAAAATAAAATTCTTATTACATGTTAAACTGAGAAGAAAGAAAAACAAGAGAAAAATAATAATTAAACAAATTCGTCTACTGTATCTATAAATATAATACCTTATTAATTTTAAGTATAATAAAGTTATGTCTTAATTTTAAATTGTTTCTTTTTTTTCTTTAATTTTATTATTTTACAATGAAATTTAAGCTTTTTTTTTTGGAAATATTTCTATATTTCAAAAGAAATGATAAGAAAGTATCTAATTAAAATAAACAAGTTTTAAATTCAAATTATGATTCTGGTAGATTTAAGATTATAAGCGATAATTACAAATAAAATATATAAAAATCGAAAATACACAAATTGTACCTTTTATTTATTTTATTATTTTTTTTTTCACATCAAATCTTTTTTAAACCAAATTAAACTACTGCAATCACTTCAATTATTATTCAATAATCCAAACAAAGAAATAATGCATATGACAACACGATGCTATGGTTTACATATGTACAGTGAGCGCAAAATGAAATTAAACACTTCACATTATTTGAAAAAATGTGTGGATTATATTCATAAAATCAATGAAATATAAGAAATAGTATTTTGTAATCCATGATAATTTAGGGTAAAGTTAATTTCATTAAAATCGAATAACATTGTTTTTTATATATACGACTATGATTTTTCATTAATAAAATGTAAATTTTTATCAAATAAATGGGAGCGTTTATTTTCATTTGACTCTCACTGTATATGAAAACAAAACAAAATTTAAATGTTTTTACGAATTTTTCCACTTCCATATCTAAAAACTGTACTTTTAGTTATGAGTTTGAATAATTTTAAAGTTTTTCACGTACTTACGGTACTTTTAAATGTTACTTCGGGCTTTTAGGATATTGTATGCACGTATGTATGTCAAGCCATTAATGTCATACCTAAATGCCAATAAAAGCAACAAAGTGGGGCTAAAATTAGGTGAAGGTTTCATATTTGAACACGGTCCAGTTATTAATTTTTATGAACCTAAGCCCGATATACATTCGCCTAAATGAATATGGTGAAGTATTTTACATATTTCAATTTGAAAGAAAAATTTTCGAATCAACGCTTTACAGCCTGAGATTCGAATCGAAATACATAATAAACCTTCTGGACTGTACCAGAACGATAGCAACGAACAATTCAAATGATAATTGAAAAAATTAAATGTTTCCGCTTAATAACAGAACATACATATCGTTACCTAAAATGCATGCATATCCACACATAAAAAAGAGTTGTTACGCCGTTTTGTTTCTGAAATGTACGTACTTGTTACGGCCTTTTGAATTTCGTTCATAAAACCTTTATTTGTTGACGTATAAGTTTAAAATGTTATAGAGGCATCAAACATAAACTCAATTTTGAATTTTTTTGTTATTATGCTCTGTTGCACTTTAGGTGACGGTATGTACATATTTGTTAAAGAAAAAATTAATTCGAAAAGAAAATTGTTTGAATTTATTAACACTATAAATACATTGTACTATTTTCTTGATATCCGCTGTGAGTTACTGGTTAGATTAGCTTACTAAGTCGATGAAAAGAAAAAATACACCTCCATCCAGGTACCAGAAAAGGATCATTAGCAGGTCACCTATAATAAAAGACAGCTGTAAGGTAGGGGTGAGAAAATTTTATTACAAACAGAAAGATTGAAACAAGTAAACCAATGTCCAAAATGTATCTCTTCAGTTCAGAAATCTTGATAAACCATAATATCATTAAAGGTCGTCGCAAACAAAAGATAATATGCACAATGAAATTCTATTAAGGTTCTAAGAAGACCCAGAACTTATTCCGTTGTAGAACGACTTTATAGGAGCCTTAGTGTTGCACATTCGATCTGATCTGATCGTATGTGATCTCTTTTCTCTCGCCACCATAGAGCCTACGAATCTAGAACACTTTCATTCTATCATAAAAAATCATTGTGAGAGACCTTCTATAACATGTTTACAACCTTGAGTCGGCATAATGCCGATTGCTTGGATCAAAAATGATGATTTTTGAAAGAATTAAATATGATTCGAATGGTTTGTTGTGGATGATTCAGGGATTACATTCTGTGGAGGTGCTGGCGAAGAGACTTGCGGAACGCTTTATGGTCATAGGAGTTTGGTTAGACCGGCATTTTCAGGTTTTTTAGCTTCGACCGTCTTTATGTTAAGCGACTTCGATAAGATACTCTGCGGTTTTTCCTCCAAGTGACTTTTTGAAGGCACTAACTAGGGACTATGCTAGCTTGAGAATGGTTTCAGTCTGTAACAAGTTTCTAGGCTTCTCACTACTTTTTGATAAGGAATAGAGTTTGCGACGGAAACAATTCTTCATTATGCAAAGTATCCAGCTATGTGATGATGCCGAAGTCTGTTCAGCACATGCTGTATATCTGCCCTATCGGGTTTTCTTGAATCGCTTTGGAGAGTTATCTACGATCAGGATTTCTGACACTGACAGTTTCGTCTCAAAAATTAGCTGACTTGCGAAACTTAAAACTTAAAAGTGGGGTAGGAATTATTTTAATCTTATTTGAATTAAAATTTATTCCAAAAAATCTTTTCTTTTGTCATTTTTTCAAAGTTGTAAACAACTGATACATAAACGTTATTTTTTGATACCAAAATATATTTTTGGAGCCTTATTTGCTTTTAACTCGGTTCGGTAATAGTTTTTTGCCATATGAAAATTTTAAGAAGACAATAATGTAGAGTGTTAGTAAAACTAAATCGAATTGTAGTGATAAAATTTGTACAATTATTATTATATTAACAATATATATCTCAACCCAATTTATGTATGTATGTGTTGGTAATATTCTATTTTACGTAGCACGTAACAAAAACTACAAATAACGCATGTTGTTACTATGATATCTTAACAAAAATTAAATTTTAAATAATTATGCACATGAAAATTGCTTTAAATTTCTGCAGTAGTGGTAGTGAAAATTAAAGGTATTTCGATATCCATCAGACTCAAATGTGAGTTTGATAAATAAATTTAATATGCAGTTTTTAACATATTAATTTAATATGACGATAAACACAACATAAGAGTATATTTTTAAATATAGGAGATGATACAACATAAGTAAATACAAGTCAATTAGCTATGCAAATAAAATCCAGCGTTTTGAAAACTAAACCGCTTTTGTTTAAATATACAATAGGATAGGGTAACCTAATTCAATATTTTTTTTTTCTTTTTTTTTTTAGTTGGTTTCAAACACATACCCACACTTGTTAGTTTGTTCTTTAAATAAATCTATTAATTTAGAGTTTTATTGTTTTCATTACATTTTCATTTACATAAAATACTACATGCAACGTGTAATAAATGCATAGACTATTTTTTTTGTTGTTTTTTTTTTTGTTAATAAAATTTCAAACATTTACAATAATAAAAAAATACTTAAAGCTAAAATTCATTTTATTATTATTATTTTTGAATCCCTTTGTGTTTTTGTGTAAATATATTTATTTCGTTTAGATCAAATCTCTGGAATATATAATATATTTCTTATATTTTTTAAATGTATATCTATATATATACATATATAGAGGAAATTAAAATATTTATATATATAAAGTACAGAGTATATTGAATATATAGAATGTTTCACTGATAGGTATTTTTTATTTATTTTAAATATGCCATAATTCATCACATTTTTTTATATATATATACACATATAAAGTAGGTTTTTTTCGTTCATATTAGTTTGTATTTATTTGATTAATAAACAAAGAACCAAATATTTGCATGGAAGGAAAATCACATTTAAATCTGGTATGTGTAAAAGCTAAAATTGATATATATATATGGTATATATATTAAGGAAAATAATTGCCTGTAAGGAAATGTTTTATATATTTTTTTTTATTATAATAAAGCAGTAGTAAGTAATTGATTTAATTTTGCAATACATATTTGTATTTAGTAAAATAGAAATGTTTATGATATAAATTTTATGCATTTTTTTCGTTTATTTGAATAGACAATTTAAAATTAAAATCAAATTGCATTGGAATTCCTAAAATAGCCATGATATTGAATGTTTGTATATTAGCACAAATAGTTACTCAAAAATAAATTGCGAAATAAGAGTATATATATTATATATCATATATAAATATGTATATATATACATATAAATATGTATATACACATAATAATATATATATAAGCTGCTATTTAAATCAATAAAATCGTGCGAACCGTGGTCTAAGTAATTTAAACGCTCCGTATATGGTTAAACCGATAATACCGTACTTGAAGGTGTATTTGCAGATACGTGTACCTAAACTTGCCGGTGGGATTTCCAAAATAGCTGGTATTGTCTGAGGATCAACACGGCCCCACATCTTAGCTATACCACTAGCATGCCCAATACCAACAACACCTACCACTTTTACCGGTTTCGGTTTGCCTGCACCATCAATTGGTGGTTGAGGCAAAGCGGCCATTTGTAAAGAATGACATAGAAACAAATCACGCTCCTTAACAAAGACATCAGAAAAGGCTGGAAATTCACCGGCCATTTCTTGCATAAGTTTCTCCAATAGATCACGTTGTTTACATTCTTCCACTTCTTCAATGCTGATGGTGTCAGTCGATGTCAACCGCCAAACAAGTTTAATAGTTTGCCACAAGGACAGGGCTTTCAATGCACGATGTAAGGTTATACGAATTGGCCTGTCGCCCAAATGTAATACACAACCGGGTAACTTGTGAATCTCCTCGAATGCACGACGGAATTCTCCACCTGGCGCTACACCCAAATCTTTGGCTATTTGAGCACTCATTTGTAGTAATAAAATGAAAAATATACCATTAATGTATCCATGGGATTGTATTATGCTTCGAATCTGTAAAAATTTCAATACTGTGTTATAAGTTGTGCTAGTAAAAATTTTCATTTAACATACTCTGGCTAAATTCACATTTTTTGCTTCCTCTAAAAGTGTTTTTTCGTCTAATTTTAAAATTGGTATACGTGATGGACATAATTCGACCATAACAACGTCTGGACGGACATTACGAATAACCTATATAATAAAAATACTATATTATAATATATACAGTCTTTTTAGCTAACTATTTATGTTGATTGAATGAAATATAAATTGAATTTGTTTTTTCTTTAGTTGTTGTGTAAATTTTTGAACTTACAAACGAAACATCATCCTGTGAATCTTCACTAAAGTGTGCTGTACCAACTAGATAGACTTTACTACCGAACGGAGTGTCCAGCACAGTAACCGTTGGTGGTAAGTTTTTCTCAAACTCTTCAAGACTTTCGTATATCTTTATTTCTCGTTTGGTCACTGGCTGTAATATGTTCTCAACAATAGCAGAATCACCAACAACAGCGGCTGGTGATGCTGATTCTGCGGCAGACGCTTCGGCAATAGCAATATTTAATTTTTGTTTGCTCGAATGTATAAGCGATTCAGCTTTTCTTCGTCTTTTATCAGCAGCATTCTCGACTTGTGATTTATTAGGCGAAACATTTCTACTAGCCAAAGTAACGTTCACTGCCGAAGTGTTTACAGCACCTGCATTATTGACGTTTTGCTTCTGTTTCATATTTTCGGTATCATCATCCGATGATGTCTCAATAACTAAAACGGAATTCTCAATATCCGTATCTTTAATTGAGTTTTCATTTATTTCTATAATTGACAAATCGGGATTATTTGTTTTGAATATTGTCCTATTTGCTAATCGAGATTTAGGATCAACTTCTTCCTGAGAAGTATTGGTCTCTGTGCTTTCCGATTGTATTAATAACATGCTGTCATTTTTGTTATTCAAATGGTTATTAAGAGCTGCAGATGCATTTGAACGAGGTGTTGATGTATGAAAATCATTTCCATGTTCAGATAATTTTTGTACTGTATTAACAGCTGATTTCGCTGTTGTATTCGCGGTGCTCGCTCCAACATTACTACCGTTTAGCGTTGCATTATGATCACCTTGAGAAGACGAATCAGAGGTGTTTAAATGCGAATAATTACCACTGGATTTATTTGCTGTTTTTGGCATGCTAATGTTTTTAGTCGAATTTAGTGAACTGTTATTGTTGGCGCTTTCTATTAATAAAAGAAAGTATTAGAAAAAAAAAGATTATCATAAATGTTATAAGTTTAGCTTATGAAATATACATATAAACTTACTGCTAAAAGAAACAAAAGTTGTTAAGCTGTTGTCCATAGCACTATCATATAAATTACTGCTGCCGGCGGTATCATCATTATTGATTGTTCCTGTAGTACGATTAGTTTCAGAATTCTCGAATTGATGTGAGTACTGGGTACGTGATGGAGCAGATGTCACAAATGTTTTGGTGGATGTAGAAGAACTTGTTGTTGATAAGTCCATATTTGGAAGAATTAGTTGCAAAACAAATTCGTTTTTTATTTCGGAGGATTTGTTGTGGGTTTTTGTATTTAAAATTAACGAAATGTCATAAAACTAAAAAGTAAAACAATATAAGTAAATTATTATTTTAAAATTATGTAAAAAAAACTGTAAATCCGGAAGTTGAACCTTATACAGTCAGTCACACAGTATGATAAATGAAACCGATTTTTTAATTATCGCCTAGTTGAGCTCGTAATTATTACTATTTTCTATTAGTACGCATGTAGGCATTGAAAAGTAACTTAAGTTTCAAAAATAATATGCTCCATTGAAGTTTTATTTATTTCGAAAAGATTAAACTAAATTTTTTTTATGTTTAAGTTTTCATGACCAAGTTTTGCAGTGCAAATAATAGGTGGATAGGACGGCTCAAAATTTGTTAATAATAAATTTGAAAAATTCTTGTTGGATTCATATCCAAAAATCTTAAACTCTTTGTTTTGGTAATCCTGAATTGATAAAATATTTTTGTGAGGATAGTATTTATTATACTTCATGAATATCGGCTGAATACAAATCATGGGTAAAAGGAAATACAGCGAAATCATTAGCTCTTGCAACAAAAAGCAAAAACTTTTCGAAATAAACTGTTTCGGGGAAAAGAAGTTAATTAAAAAAGCAAAGATCACGTCAATTACTTACTGTAATCTGCAGACATATAAAAAATTAAAAAAAAATTTGACTAATAGAACACAAAAAATCTCATATAAACAGGAGAAGATCGGGACAACTAGGAGATTAATGCACAATAATTGGCATACACATTCAACTAATAGGACTAAACACAAAAATCTATGCAGTTGCAATGGAAAGAAACGTTATTCTTAAACAACCTGACAAAAAAAATGATCACATTTAAATTCTGTATGGAATAGTTTTTGAAAAATAGTATTGACCCTGTACTTACAATCAGATGCTATCATATTTAACTAAATTCGTGTAGAAAATTTTGGCAATTTTTGGACTTATGATACATTGAACGAAGTAAATACATAACTACCAAAGATTGGCGTTCATGCTTGAACAAGAGAACGCTAAATTGGTAAACGTATAAATACAAAGTGGGCATTAGTCTCATTCTTCTCTACAACTTTGCAACTTTTACAACGTCAATATTCGAAAGACTTAAATATTCCTCGCAGGAACACAAATTACTGCAGAAAGTCATTTAGCGTTATTGAATTAAAGAATAAAATATTGAAAAAATTAGTCAACTTTGTTGAAACATAAATATACAAATTTATAGAAGGAGCAGGCTCATAACCAGTATTGCGATGGTGTCCTAAAGAATCAATAGAGTTGGATACCTTACTGCAATCTTAATGCAAACTTTCGCAATCTGCAGTTCTCAATCAAGAAGTTTCAAAATAAACTTTGACAAGCGCGAAAAAAATATTCATACAAACGTTTTTTACGCTTTTTTTTCTCTCCCAAAGAACTAAAGTTGACTCAAATCGAACTGGTATATTCTGAAATACAATGTAATATGTCCTCCATAGCAAGGTGTATAGACAATCGTTTGAATCGTTAAATCTTTACGCTGCGATATCAGAATCTAAGATCAATTAAGGACTTTAATATCATATTATGAGGATAAATTCGAATTGGCTAAATAATTCCTGTAAAACATCTGCTTATCATTAGGTGGCAATGAGAAAAACCTTTTCTTTATTTCGTCATGGCCTTCAAGTTTGTATTTATCATTGGTAATGCTAGCCAAGGGAGCCACCGTTGAGCCTTCACAATTATTGTGTATTATTTGTATCTCTTTTACAATCAATTTGAGGATATTGATTAATTTATCAGTTACAATACGGAAGTGATTCTAAAATTGTTTTTCAATTATATATTATAGTGACTATAGTGACAAATAGGGGCTATTATAATACACATGAAAAATATATCTGTTCCACAAAAATGTGTTATATTTCATCACCTTTTGAGACCTGCAGGTAATTTATAAAACGAGTCTTAAGTTTCTGAAGGAGCTACTTGTTTGCCATAACACTTTTACAGATCTGAATTGCCGAAGGCTATTTTCAATTTTAAAAAGTTTCTTATTGGAAATTACTTTTATTTAAAAAATTGTGTATCTGGTTAACGACTGACCGATATTTTGATTTTAAAAATTTTCCAACATGGTTAAAATAATACCAATATATTGTATAAATGGTGTTGTGGGAGTTTAGTTAATAGGAGTATAATTTTTTAACTGACCTATTTGATAAAATCATGTAAAAGAAATTCCAACACTAAGGACACAACAGATATAGATAATAAATATTGCAATTTTTCCATTTCATTGTTTGTTGAATCGACAAACTCATATATACGCTCTCAAATAATTGTCCACGTCACAGAAAAAATTTACGTAAAAATAATTTGAATGCATTTGTGTTATTCTTTTATGGACAATAAAATACAATCGAATGAAATTGATTGTATGTACTCCCTTAACACAGATACACACATATAATGTAACATAATTCAAGTTTTTCTTTTCTATTTTTCTATTATTTCGCAACACTCACATATATTTTTGTAATATCATTTATATATTTTGTTTTTTTTTTGCTTTTGTTTATTGGTTTATCTCTTTTTTTATAAGCTTTCTTTATAAATTTATTATTACTTAATAACAAAATAAAATGAAAAATATAATGCAAAAATTTTCAAAAAATCAAAAACCGAATTAAAAATTTTCTTAGTTTTTTGGTTCTTCTATTTCTTTTTGTGCTGCTTCTTGTTTGATTTCTGACGGGTGATATTATTTATTTGCGTGCTGGCAAAGATGTCATTATCAACATTCAATTTTGTGTTGCCAAATCAATCGATTTGTAAATCAGTTAAAAGCGTCTGATATAATAAAAATAGTAACGAACAAGTTGACGTTAATAATTTTAATATGAGACGTTTGATAACATGCGACACAATATCTAAACTTGAAGCAAAAATTTTATTAGATTGGATGAGTATTGAAAAATCAAGAAATTTTTTAAAATCACTGCGAAATATCAATATCGAAACGTCCGAAAATATTACATAGATTTTCTTTCAGAAAATATGAGTTTATACATGAAAAGAGAAAAGAATGGAACCCGTCCATTTACTATAAAGCTGTCTTTGGTTTTCATGTTTGTAATTTCTAGAAAATTACTTTCGAATGTCACAAAAAAGTACATTATATAGGTGTTGTGGAGAAGAGAACATATGATTTATGCAATGTGGGTAGTGAAAATCAAAAGTATTTTCATATTCTTCAAGCCAACCTCGGCCTGTATGTATGAGTACTATTTACCAATACAATAACAAAAAAGGTGAATTTGATCCATTTTTTGAGTTGTGGCCAGACAACCTACAATTGAAAAAAAAAGCGGTTTAAGCAATCTGTAACAGAACTTTACATATAAATGAAGATGTGTATTGAAAATATGTATTTCCATTGGCTGCTTAAAAAATTTAATTTAAGTCTGGCAATAATCTAAAGCAATGTTGCAACAAACTGTACTAAGTTACGGTATTTATTATGAATAAGACTTTTTGTATCAGCTGTAATATATTTTATGCACGTGTATGCATTTGTTTTGTTTTATTTAAATACGAAATAATATTTTTGTTCTTATTAAATATTGTGTATTTGGAATTATTAAATAATTAGAATGCCTGTAAATGTTGATCCAGTCGAGCAGAAAAAAAGTTTTTTGCTGGACAATGAGTTATTTACGGAATTGGAATTAAATGAACAATCGAAACCCATTGGGAAACTTCATGAGCTTGATTTATCAGAGAATGAAATTTGGTTTCTTCAATGTCCCAAAGGTATGAATGTTGCAGAATTAGAAAATCAAAAACTAAAGATTCCAGGGCGGACAAATATAAATGATTCGGAAGCTATATCTATGGAATTTAACAACGGCAAAGAACAACATGCTTTCGCATGTCACCGCAAAGGTCGCTATTCTCTCCGTCTGCTACCCGTAAGAGGTACAATAGTGATTAGAAACCGGCTGAAAAACGCTGAAACCATAACAAGCGAACGTGCCGAAGAATGTTGTCCACCAGCCAAACGGGTACCCTTTCCCTCAGCCATACGTGTCAGACATCCTTTACTTGGCTCTCAGTATGAAGATAAAATAAGTTTGGATAAGACTATCATAAAACGTTTACAAAATGCCGACAAGGTTTCCGCTCAAGTACTTAAGGATAGTATGATGCAAAAGCATTTGACATGTTCAAAGACTTCAAGAATTAATGACCATGGTTCAGTTAAAAACCCAAATGGGTCTTTGCCCATAGAAGTCGATAGCGCTGATGAAGATGACGTGGAATTTATTAGCGAAGAAAAACTTAAGAAGAGAAAGAAGAAAAGCAAAAGAAAAAACAGTGAAAGCCTTGGTGAACAAAATTTGAATAATGAAGCAAATAATAAGAAAAAAGCGAAAAAATCTAGGAAAGACGACGAAACTGTAGCCGATGATTTGCAATGGTTGCAAAATATTTAATAAATTTAATATAATCTATTGTTATTCATAAGTGATATATTTTTGTTCGCTTGTATAATTAACACGTTTGAACAGAGTTTTATTAAAATTTTTTAAAATTTTATAGATCTTGTATATATACATTGGATTTGAGTGTATGTTAAAATATGGTATGTATGGCAAAATTACTTTGTTGAAATATGTAACGTTTACTTGGGTATGCACTTTCAACAACCTATGTTCCTGTATCTGTACTCATTACAGTAAAGTAAATTAATTACAGCCTGCAATTTTAAAGAACACTATACTGTTTTTTAAAATGTTATGCAATCATATAATAGCTTAATGTTGTTATGTCGTACGATGTACGGTTTTTCGTTCCATAAGCCAACACACTACCTACTAGACTACGGAGAATTCAGGTTTGTCTATCAGTTTGAAAAACCAAAAAGAACGCATTATGATTCTATATATGTATACTGGTGTAAACAATCACAAGGACAATCTTTATTCATAGTTATAAAAAATACTGCTGTTCGATTTTAATATGATTGTTAAATAGTTAAACGCAACATATATATAAAAGGGAAGTAAAGTGATTATGCTTGAAATATAAAGTATAAAAAAATGTATGTATGCAGATGACCTTGCGAGGATGTAAGCTTCAACGATGCTGTTAGGACCAGAGTCCTTCTGTGGAGTTGTTGTTGTTGTAACAGCTCTGCTGCTGTCTCCGGAATTGTCTCCCTGTTGGATATTATAAAAGTGAAAGTTCTACATGTTCATTGTGTGCCTGTAGAATACTGCTAAAGATGTTATGGATTAAGAGATGATATTATGTGGTGTGTATGATGGTGGTCGTCGTCAGGTAATAGGTAGTCCTAGGAAATTCACTACTTGTTTTGGATTGTTGCTCAAAGTATGGTGGGTTTGGTAGAGCATGCACAGAGCTATCCAGGGTTCCCGGAATAATCCTCGCCCTGTAGCTGTTCAGTATGTTTGTCCAACCTGTTCTCAGCTGGGCCAGGATGGTTTTAGTTACTCTGGGTAGCTGCCTTTATCTGTTTGATATTGGTGATGGATGTGGTGGCTGTGGAGTGGTAGGGGGTATTTCGAAAAGTATGCTCAATGAAAAGAAAGACAAGTTGTTAAGTCTCTTTTCAAAGTTTGTTTATCTAAGGTTGATAACTGGTCTTTTGATAGGACACATTAGATTTAGGGCACACTTATTTAGAATGGAGGGTTGCCTCGAGTTCAATATGTAGATTCTGTGACGATAAAAATTAATCATTGAATTAATGAATGCAATTGGCTTTATAGGGGTATGCTAATGCATTCCTTCACAACTGTAATAAGTATGTATGTATGTACAAAGTAAAGCGACAAAGTAATTAGAAGTCTGCATTCATACAACATGTTCATCTACTTTGGTTCTGACAGAAAACATCTTTTTTCTTATGTTTTAGCCATTTTACGGACTATCGGTGTAGAACTTTTGAGTCCTCTACTGAATTTGAATTTATACTATTAAAAGGGAGCTATATGCTAGATGTATCAAAACTTTCCATACATAATCAAAGTTTCTGCTGCATTATCATATGTGTGGTCTGTCGTTGTCATAATGGAACCCAAGCCCTTTTCTGTTGGTCGTTTTAATAGAATGGCTTGCTTCAATTTCAATGATTATTGATAGAAGAGATTGAAATTTATTTTTTGACCAGTTTATTAAACTGTACGATGAACAATTGTTTTTATTAAAAACAACAGTGTTGTCTGACGAAATTAATATTACTATGTATGTATGTATGTAAATCGTATAGGTATGAATAGCGACTGCAAAATTTTTTTTCTATTTTATTTACTCTTCGAGATTTTGTCAGAAAACTTTTTGGAGAAATATTTCATATTGTTTTCCTTCTAGATGTCTAAGCTGAGTTTTGAACCACATCCTTGTGTGTAATAAGTCTACACTCCACTATCTACTATCTACTCGTCTACGGCAAATTCTTCAAAAACTAGCCGAAAAAGATGAGAAAAATGTTGTACATTGCTTAACGCACTAAGTAATTTTAATTAGCTCTTCTGTTTCCATTTTATTTATTCTCTGCCGTGGTATTAAGAAAACAAAATCTAGTAATGATGTATCAAATGTATTGTAACGTACCCATATATCGAATCATACGGAATGTAGAATTTGCTCAACAATAATTATTGAAACACAATTTTCTTTTATGATTATTTGTATTCTAATAAATTAATTTTAATATCAAATAGCATCATCAATATCCCTTTTTTTGTTTTTGAATATAAGAAAATTAAAGTTTATAAAAAAATAAAATGATAAAATACAGTTTTTAAGTGATACAACTTTAAGCAAAATGAACAAAAAATTAAAAATAAAATATATTATAATGGAATGACAACATTACTATTCATTTCTCTTTAATTACATACATACAAGTATACGATAAAAAAAAAATAATAATTTAATTAGAAACTTAACTAAAATGCTTGAAATATTACAATTGCTAGAGATAGAAACCAATAATAAAAAAAATAAAATTAAAAAACAATGATAAATAAAGGTGTGTTTTTGAGTAAGTGTTTGAATATTAGACATCAATTTGATAATATTTTTATAATGACAGTAATAATAATAATAATAGTAATAATGAATGTAATTTTAATTTACACAGATTTCATTATGAAAACAAAAATTTAAAGTTTATTACACCAGGAATACACTTCAGGTAAGGATGCTGGATATGACAAGTCATACATTTGCGATTTTACAAACTCGTATTTATTTTCGGGTTCAGGACGAACAGTAGCCAAGCCTGAAAGAGAAAATGTTGTTTATTTTTTGGAAATTATTAAAAGATGAGATGTGGTTACCATTTTTGTAAGCATATTCCATTATGTATACGGCAATTTCAATCGAACATTCGGTGATTTTGCTCAATGGTGGATATAGACTACCTTTAGCCAAATCCTCTGGTTCGCATAGGTCTGCTAGGCGCTCAGCTGACATCAGGAACACATCTTCGGGTATGGTCAACATACCAGCACAGAGAACACCCAAGGCAACACCAGGAAAAATATAGGAATTATTACCCTGGCCTGGATAGAATGTTTTGCCATTGTACTCAACTGGATCGAAAGGTGATCCAGATGCAAAAATACATTTGCCTTTGGTATAGGTGTAAGCTTGCTCAGCCGTACATTCGGCTTTGCTAGTGGGATTAGATAATGCAAATATTATGGGCATTTCATTAAATTCGGCCATCATCTCTAAAATTTCCTTGGTAAAGGCACCACCAATGGCGGCGGCCCCAATTAGTACCGAAGGTTTGAGTTTTTCAACAGCCTCCGCTAGTGTATTGATTGGTTCATAGTCTTGGGCAAAGTGCAATTTGTGTTCGGTGAGACCACCGGCTGGGCGATTTTTAACAATTAATCCTTTACTATCAACCATCCAAATACGTTCTTTAGCCTCGGCTTCCGATAGGCCTTCTTTCATTAATGCCATTAAACATAAGTTGGCAATACCCAGAGCCGCTTCACCTGCACCGAAAAATAAAATTTTGTTCTCCTTCAACTCAGTGTTCTTAATTTTCAGAGAGGCCAGTAGACCTCCTACAGCCACAGAGGCGGTACCCTGGATATCATCATTAAAAGTGCAGTAGTCATTACGATATTTCTTCAACAAACGGAAGGCATTAGCATTGGCAAAATCTTCGAATTGTATCAAACAATTTTGACCAAAACGTTTTACCACTGCTGTCATAAATTCCTCAATGAATTCATCGTATTCCGCACCAGTAACACGTTTATGTCTGAGACCAATGTACAAAGGATCATTTAAAATACTTTCAGTATTAGTGCCAACATCCAATGTTATGGGTAAACATTGGTTGGGTTTGATGCCAGCCAATGCCGTGTACAATGATAATTTTCCTACAGGTATACCCATGCCATTGGCACCCAAATCACCCAAACCCAAGATGCGTTCACCATCTGTTACCACAATAGCACGAATATCTGTTTCCGGCCAATTCTAAAACATTTATTTGAAGTTAAAAGAATTCACAAGATGAAATATTTCGAAACTCACCTTGAGTACATCATAGACATGTCCCTTATCATTGATGGTTATATACATTCCCTTGGGGTATTGATAGATTAAACTGAATTTCTGACAGGCCAAACCTACTGTTGGCGTATAAACCAACGGCATCATTTTAGCCACATCAGAAGATAAAACTTTATAGAATAAGCGTTCATTACGCTCTGCCAAATTGTTCAAGTACATGTATTTATCCAAATCATTTTCCAAACGATCCAACAATATAAGACATTGTTCAACTTGTTCTGCATCCGATTTAATTCTGGCTGGCAATAGGCCTTGTATGCCCAACAACTGACGTTCTTCAAGCGAGAATGCAAGACCCTAAGAAAAATATTATAATCAATCAAATCTGATATTAGAAATTTAGTAATTAATACAACAACATTATTACAATTAAAAACCTTTTTAATATCTATGTATATACATACATACATATGTACGTATATATGTACATACATACGTATGATAGTTGTAAGTTGTAAGTTGACCTTAAATTTTTTTTATTTTTCATAACTGACACAATTTCTATACCTGGTCATGATTCATAATATTATCAAGCATTAGGGTGATAATAAGACGAATGATACACCATTTCCAAATGAATTTACATATCATAATTAATATATTAAAAAAAACAAAATTTTCCTTTTTCGATATTTACATTTATAAATAATTGTTATAAATTATTATTTGATAATAATTAATTATAAATTATTATAAATTTAATTATTTTATTGTTGAAAAAAAAAGAAATCATAATTTTCTTAAATTGTATATGAATTGAATTCAGTAAATTTATGAGAAAAATACAATTTATAGAAAACACTAAATAACCAAATTTGTTATTACAACCCTTCAGTTGGGATTACGATCTAGCTTCTCACACCACTTATGTTGTATGTGTTAATTTTATATATGAGTGGCGCTCAAAGGAAGTCACTGAAGAAATATTTTTTTATTCGCGTCATTGGCGATGTCTGAATTGATGTTTGAACCGTTGCCTCATGTTGAAAACATTACAATTTATTTATTGACATAACAATATACATGCAATATGTATGAAATGCAAAATGTATAGAAATAAATTATGTAATT
This sequence comes from Sarcophaga bullata, assembly GCA_005959815.1. NCBI lineage: Eukaryota > Metazoa > Arthropoda > Insecta > Diptera > Sarcophagidae > Sarcophaga > Sarcophaga bullata. The sequence goes on from QOCX01000271.1 coordinate 193,248, forward strand.
GGTTTTTAAAATTCATTTCCTGTTAATATATGTAGGCTGAAATAACTTTCGATTAATGGTAACAAAAAATAACAACAAATAATATGCCTTTATTAAATAATTAATCTTGTATGTACTTATTTCTAATACAAATTAAAAATATTTTTGTATACACCAGTATAGCCTCACGTATTCAAAGTTGTATTATCAATAGTTTTCTATAAATCTGTTAAAAGGCCGTGAATGAAAAATGTCATTTTTTTTTTAAATTATTTTATAATTAACCTGCCTTAGTTATAACTTTCGTACAATTCTTTAGTTTTTAAGATTCAATTATTTTAAATAAATCATACGATTTTGGCGTGAGAAAATAATTCTTAATATTGTATTAATTTTAGATGCCTTATCATAAGTACTTTGCCACTGGTAAACATAGTCACACTGCAAACGAATGTTTGATAAGTTTTTAATTGCTCTTAATATTGGGAATTTTTTACTCCGGCACAAGCCGGCATGTGTTGTGTAGATAGATAAGTTCTACTCTAAATTAATTAATCTATCATAACAAAATGAAATCAAAGAAATTACCAAAACAAAACACAAAATAAGTTAATAAAATTAACAAATAATAAAAATTTAGTAAAAACAATAACGTGCTGAGTCACTATCACTAAGCAAATGGTACGTAATGTACAATTATATTTTGTTTTTGGTTTTTAAAAACATTTATGACATTAGTTTTAAGCCTTCTAATGCATATGAAGCAAGGTATACGGATGTATGTACATTATGTATGTATTTGAAGCGTAGGGTGAAATATTGTAATCTAGAGTACATATTAAAAATTTTAAGTATGAAAAGTTTAAAAAAATTATCCGATTCTTCATATGGGGGCATGAATAGTTTTAATGCGTATAACTCTTAATCGAGGTCAGTATTTTTTTTTTAACTTTTTCTTTTAATTAAGGCGAAAGTGTTAATAGCTATTATGGCATACATATATGTATGCATGTAGTTTGAAAGTTATGATTTATCATTTTATTGCATATACAGACGATGACCATGACGTTTCACATACAACATATGTATCTACATACATACAGATACATCATCACGAAATAGCATTGAACGTTTTATTTCAAGATTTGTAAAAACTATCACATGAAACTGATAATAGCCAACAGTAGTGGTATTTCAAAATACATAGATAACATATTATGATCATTATAATGAGTTATATTGTGGCTTACAACTGCAGACAGTATTACTAATTATGGTATACAAACGTTTTTGTTAAAAAAAAAAGAAACCAAATTTTTAAAATTGGCAAATATTCGGAAATTGTTTAATAACAAAAAAGTGCTTTTGTTAACCTTATATGTACATACAGACATGTAAATATTTACATATGTATGCATAAGTAAATACAGTATACAAATGTTGTTATGTATTATGTATTATTTTTGTTGAAATTTAGTGGCGTATGATTTTTACATTTTTTTTTGTATTAACAAATAAATTCGTTTAATGTTTGGCTCATGAAATCTCTTTAATTTCATTTAATTAATTTCAATTTTCCATATATATATACATCTTTTTTATTAGGGGAAGTACCGTTGATGATAAGTAACATACATAATAAATATGTTCATATGTATGCATGTATATTAAAGCTATTTTATTATGAGTTCATGATGATTGAGCATAAAATCTTATAAGAGAACGTATGAGTGAAAATATTTAACAAAAAATGACGAAATTATTAGATAAAAAAAAAAATAATTATAGAGTTTCTTTGCTGACTAAATAATATTTCTCTTACAAAATGAAAATAATATTTTGTTTGCAAATAATTCATGAACATGCATACGTAAGAGCGAACGCTCAAAGAATTTTGTTCGTAGAGTTCTAGTCATAATGGTGTATTGGAGGGTGTTACAACTCTTAATATAATCAAAATATTAAGGATTCAGCAATTTATACTGAATTGGGTAGATCTATTAGGTCTGTTAGTTGTTACTATATTTAAATTCTTTTATCTTATTTCAGTAACTTTTCGAATAAACGGATTTAACCTAAAATTTTAACGAAAAACTAAAAGATTTATTAAGTCATACAGCGTAAAGTATTTATGCCACATTAACTAACTACAGTCACTTTGGGCAAAAGGTTGTCCTCTAAATAATCACAAATAATATTCCATTATTTGGTGCATATACATATAGTCAAAGAAAAAAGTCTACATACACCACTGGATTTAGACTTTTTTCCCGGTGATTTTTATCAAATTGAAAAAGGTAGTATAGCCCTGTGTAAGGCAGTTACAATTAAGAATGTTTGAAGACAAAAACCAATATAAAAAAATATCGTTTGGAAATTATTAGAAAACTGAACGAAAATAGCATTAAATACACCACTGTGTGTAGACTTTTTTCTGTGACTCTATGTATATATGTATGTACATAGTTATGTTGTACTCTTCATATGTAATCCATCTGAGATTCTCAACTACACAGCAAATATACATAGTAATAATAATAATGAAAGTAATTTATTGGCTAATTGATTATTATTTTATTCTATCCTCGGCATACCTTGTTATCATATTAATTTAATCTCGCACTTGCCAAGTAAGAATTAATCTTCATGTACTTTCATTTATTTCACCCTTTTAATTCCACTAAATAAATCCCTTGTTTCTATGGGACAAGCAATATCAAACGATTGGATATCGTATATAAGCTGTAATTGGTAACTAACCATTTGTACAATATTCAGTTTAGTATACCCCAGTATACCCCAAAGTCGTCTGTGACAGCTATCTTTTCCTATGATTATTTATGTTTTGGTTGATTTTTGTTTTCGTTTTTTTTTTGTGAAGTTCATCCTAATCGAGCATTAAGTTTATTTCGAGTGTAATATCTTGCCTTTCACTTACGCAACGTTATACACATTTATATCGATTTTCTCAAAATAATTTGAGTGTGGTTTCCTAGAGTATATTTCTGTTTTATTCTCTATTAAGTATTTGGATTACTATTGTATTTGTTTATATCGATTAAAATGATGAAGAGTATTTTCACTGTGTTAATAATTAATATCGTATATATTATATGTACAATACACACCTACATACATATGTGTGTATGTACAACGCAAACAATTAAAGGCAACTACGTTCTACGTTGTGACCTTCAGTGTGTGACCGAATGTGGAAAAATGTAGGGTTTTTGTATGGAACAAGCATTTCTACGAATATTATTGATATGATGATTTAAGAGAAAATACTTGTACGTGTTTGAGATAAAATTTCAAAACGTTCTCAAGTGTTTTATTATGACTTTAAAATTTAATAAGGGTTGTTATGTAGTTAAGCTATTAAATGCATTACAATTGAAAATTTTTTTTCTGCTTTTTTGTCTATTTTAATTTTTAGTTGCCAATCTATTTGAAGTTTGTATGTTTAATATGGAACGGTAACACTTTAAGAGATTGGTTAGATTAGATTAGTTGGGAAAGAAAAAGTATGAAGTTCCCATTAAATTATGCACATAATCGATTTGCAGGACAACAAAGATGCCACAAAGGAAACATTAATTTCGTTGTTGATTGGAAGAAAAGTTTTAAGAATATTTCACTTAGAACACACACTTTCATGTTTTTTATTTCTTAATTTCTATAATTCTAAACGGCAAGGTGTTTTACTACAATTTCCAAAAGTTTCGAAGTCAACATTTTTTTTCTTCGAACCCCAAATTTCCATTAATTTCTGTATTCGCACATAGCAACTAAATACGAGACACTCAATTTACATGAAATCGAATAGAATCGCATAAATATTCAATTTAAGGTATCTGGCACTATTAAAGTTTTTTTTTTTTATTTTATTCTTCATTTTTTTAATATTCAATTATATTAACCCTTATTAAGTGAGCTGCACCTTGGGGTGTCAGATAATTTTACACTTTTAGAAAAGCTTAAAAACTCATAATAGGTCAAAGTAAAACAAGAGCTTTCTTTTGAATTTAATTCATAATTACCTTGTTGTACTTCTTTTTCTGTAAACGTTCTAGACCGGATACACTGCCGGGTATCTCGTTGTCACCACCGGTACCCCACAGACCCAAACGATCTCGGGCACCATTACTGCAGGAACCATTATTTGTACAGGACATGGTGAAATTAGCGCGTTGTTGATAATTAATATGAGTAGATTGTGAAATTGATTGCTTTAAATTTGTGTTGCACGCGTTTATAGCATTAACATTCCGTGTTAAATCCTTAAAATCAGCTGGCGTTAACAGTGGTAGTTTAGAAGCTTTTTGGTTTTCCTGTTCACACAACTCTTCTTCAGCGATGGCTGTATTTTTGAAATTATTTAATGTGGTAGACGACGACGAAAACGTTGGTTTTTGCTCGGCGGCGATGCGACTACTACTGATTTTACAAATTTTAGCAACACCATTCGACAACTCATATTCAATAGTTGTCGTGGTTGTAGTCGTATGATTACCATTCGCCGCTTGACTATTGCGCATAGCCATTATAGCGGTCGTGTCGTTGTTGTGTATACACTGGCAAGGTTTTGTTGTTGGCAATGATGGTGAGGAAACCCCTGCTTGTATATTAGTTGTGACGTCACTATTTCTATTGTTTAGAGTAGTTCCACAACTACTATTACCAGAGCAATGACAGCCATTGCCATCGCTACCAATAGCAGCTGTTGTTTCTTTGTATTGCTGATCAGCTGTTAGAATTGTGCCATTTCCATGTTCTTTAGATTTATTTGGTTGTTGTTGTAGTTGCTCGTTTATTGGTATTGTTGTTTTATAAAAGTGTTGCTCGTTTGGTGTTGTTTGACCGTGAGAAGGGCTAGACGAGTTTGCTGCCGTTGGATATACGGGCGAACTAAAAAGTAAAAACAGAATTTCAGAGATTTTGTAATTTTTATGTACATATATATGTTTGTGTCTACTTATTGCATGTATGTATGTATGTATATACGTATAAATTTAGAACATTTTGTTTATTCACGCTCTCACTATCTGTCTCTCTCGCTTTTTGTATGTTTATACGAATATTTTATGTTGCGATGGTGTAATAATTTTACTTTTTAAATCGTACGTATATACATACGGACATACAGTGGTGTTTAATAAAATAGAACTACTTTAATCCAGTAATTGTGGTTAAACATTTTATTAATAAGAAATCTTTTTTATTTTTTTTTCACTTTCCATACCAAAAAAGTATATTATGACATAAAAATAATATGTATATCAGTTACATATGTATGTATATACAGTATGTATGACAAAATTAAAAGATATCAATACTTTAAATAATATTGTTTTTTTTATTGACCTTATTTTCTTTATTAATCACAGTATTTTTTTTTTTATAAAAAACCATTGTCTCGCCTGCAATATAATGACATACACGCTTATCTATAATTATAAGTGACACTTTTTTTGCTCGATGAGTCATTTTAACCGTTAATTTTAAACGGAACTTTAATCTGTCTACTGTACCATTGTTTTATATGTGTGTTGCAGAGTTCAGGAAATTTTGTATAGTAGAAATAATCATTTTTAACCTTACTTACACTATTTTTAGACGAACACTATGTTTTTAGAGTATTTTTTTAAATTGATTTTTGCACTAGAAATTTTCGAAATTTTTAATACTTTTCGAAGAATAAATTTTGGAAAAATGTTCAGTTTTATGTAAATTATGGCATCAAGGTGGTGTTTACTCATGTGTACTTATTTTAAATATTGACATATTAATTCTATGCTCAATTGAAACAATATAATATCATAAATATAAGCTTATAATTATTAAACTAAATATTGTATGAATTGAACAATTTTTTGGTTACTTTTTATAAAGAAACTATGTACTTAAGGTAGGGGAAAATACCAAGATATATGAAGTATTTTAAAATGAAAAGATATACCATTTTGTTTGTGACTAAAATGCTATAGCTGCACCCAGGTGGTCACGCAAGATGTTATGACAATAAAAATCTATCGAGTGAGCTATCTATTGGTAGATTATCTCCACTGAACGTAATGAATGGTGCGGCTTGTGGAGTGAATGTATCATTGGCCCATATTTCCTTGAAAATAAGGACGGCGCAACCATTGTGGTCATTGGAGACACCTATCGCAGTACAATAACCGATTTTTTGCACCTGCTCTTCATGATATTAATGTGAGTGATGTTTGGTTTCAATATTTCATGCCACAATCGATTTATTGCGTCAAACGTTTGTTGGCCGTTTAATTAGCTGAAATGGCAATGTCAATTAGTCGTCAAGAAGCTGCGATTTGGCACCGTTGGACTATATTCTGTGGGGCGCCGTTAAAGAAAAGTGTTATGCCGACAAACCAGAGACAATAGAGCATTTGAAGGCTAACATTCATGATGCCATTGCCTAGATACGACCCCATATACTCGAATATGATTGAAATAATATTCCATTTCTAACATGAACAATTGTACTTCATATTATGGTATGGCATTACAAAACGTATGTAATTCTAGACGCAGAGCTGAAAACAATTACAGAAAGATTTTGGTTGAACGGTTTCAACCATAAACCTTAAAAAATTGTGTCGACTAATATAATTGTTAAATTAAACTAAAGAAATCGTTGAAATGATTCTTTACGCGTATAGAACATTTATTCACAACAAAAATTGTATTTGACAGTTGCAATTTTTGATCAAGTATTCTCAACATAAAAAACAATAATCGGCAATGAGCTTTTAAATCAATTGTCGAGCATTACTTGTAGCATATGCAATAAAACTCCATGAAACATCAATAAACCTCTCTGTGAGGAATCATTAAAACCTATTAAAAGTAATTACAATTTTAATTTAAGCGCTCTATATTGATGGATAAGATTCTTTGTATATTTAAATAGATTTTAAAACTACTTTGTTTCCAAAGAGAATAAAAACAAAACAGAATATATCGTACGAAGATCTGGGAGAAATGTCGTAAGGCTTGATTCATGCAATTCAGATAATGATTATACTACTCGATAAATAAACTCCGATTAATGAGCAAAATTTGTAATTATTCTCGCAGATTGTACATGCTAAAATAATTCAACATATTGATATATCAATAGGCCCTTTATCAGAACAGAGTCAGGAAACAGAGAGTTTTATAGGAATATCAATAAAGATGCTGTGAAGTGTTAAATCAGTTCTCTTGATTAGTAAAATAAATAATAAAAAGAACAATAGTGACGGAAGAAACTTTTGGGTATTAAAAAAGAATTGACCACCACAGTTTAGTAGTCGTAATTAATGGTTTTATTTTTAAGATCCTTCCACGAGGTGTTCCATGTTAGAAACTGTAAAGTGTTAAAAACAATACAAAATTATTGCAACAAATTATTGATGCTATTGCTGCTAAAAGTATTCCGGCAATATAGTGTTCGCAAAAATTCCATTACAAGCTTGGTAAAAAAAAATTAAATGAATTTCAGTAAATAAAATAATTTATGTAACGCTTTCGTCATTAATCGCTGAATTAAAAACATAATTTTGATTACTTTTCTTTGGTTATGACAGTGGAATCTTGTTATTATCATGTTATCAGAAACACTCATTGAAATTTTTAAAAACTACCTTCCAACACTACCATTTCTCTTTTTAAAGTTCTTTTCCATAGCATACACTATACATACATGTATTAGCCAACTATCAGCTGTTATACTAAGTCAACATTTCCATATCTTATCAGTGTTGTCCAATATTGGAAAAATTCAGACATGTTTGATTGATAACGGTTCTCCTGTATTATTGTATTTAGGAGCCACTGTTATTCTGTTGTGATGAAATATTTTGAGTACAAAAATCAGTTTCTGAACATTAAAATTGTCAAAGTGATAACAAGCTACAGAATAACAAAAAAACAAAACAGGGAAATAAAAACAATAAACAATAATAATAAAGTCGGCTGATGTGCGAAAGCAAACTATTTATGAATTTGTATTCTCATAAACTACAACTCATTTGTTATCTCAAAAAAAAAAAAAAAAAAAAAAACGGCAGATAAACAGCTGATTTTTTCTGTTTCGCACGTAAAAAATAAATGAAAAACATTAAAAACAAAAGCTTTAAATTCTTTACACTTACCGATAACCATAACGCATAAACCGCAATGTCATCAAGATCGGACTGAAACCTTTAATTTGCATACTTTTTCTTCTTTAAAAATAATTTTTTTTTATTTGTTTTTGGCACTTTAGTATGAATATGAACAATTTAACACACTAGCATAATATTGAATTTGTTTTTGGAAATTAACGAATAAATCAGTCTTATAATATGTACATATTATACTACAGATGCACGTACATATATGTATATTTATATGTATTTATTTAAAATAATAAATTTTTAATAATTAAAAAATTTTTCGAAAATTTTTAATTGTATTTTGCCTGACTTTGGACGTTCTTAAGTCGACTGATTGGGAAGAAAAACTTATAAAAATCTATTATATTGAGAAGAAAGTTTTATTATCAGCTTTTTTGTTTACATGAATAGACGACAGACATATGTACAATTGCATTTTTTGTGTGTTTTGTTTTGCAAAATGTGAACAAATCGAATTATAAAATAATAGAATAAGAAAAGTAGATGAAATAATACAAAATTACAAAAACAAACATGCTACAATACATACTAGGTACCATACATAAAATAAAAATTCTTATGCCAACCAATTTCAAGCTGCTAACACAACAGACACTACCATAGACATTGCCAAGCTAAATAAATATTATTTACATTACAATTAACCCTTAAATGAACTATTTGAGTCATTATGGTACGCCCCCCAAAAAAGTTCTGTGTGGTTTATAATGAACAACACCTATTGGAGCAAATCAAATGTCCGATAGTATTCTAAGAATGACAACAGAATGTAATTCCCAAGACCCTAGAAGTAGATTAAAAATCACCTAGAGACGTACGATAGCTTAACAATTGCGAGAGTGCGATCTTATATGGAAAGGGTCAAAAATATCAGTGGTTCAATTTACATAGATGTTCTGTAGAAGTCATATGCATCGAAGAGTGGTAAGAAAAAGAAAAATAATTTATTCGCAGAATGGAAATTGGTTTTTATTTCAGGGGCCCGTATCGATCACAATGTTGATAAACCTTCAACCCATCCATTTTATCCATTTTATCCTTCATTAACGATAGTACTGTAAAGCCTTTATACTTTGATGAAATAAATTAAAAATAATAAAACGTTGCCATATCTTAGCTTCTTGGAAATATATTACAAAGAATGTGGACTTATAGCAGTTGCAGAATGCGTGTTCTATTTCCTTTTATGTTTGGGCTTGCAGTAGCTATTTATTTGTTGGTACGTTCTCTTCTTTGTTTTGCTTGCTATTGCATCCCTTTTATGCTGAGTTCATAACTATTATAGGCTCTACAGATATCGTACACTGCAAGGTCCGAAGGAAGACAGGTATACGCATTGTATTCATTTCTTTCTCTCTATTTCACCTACTTAAGGTGTTTTCGTAGATAGATTAGCAAGTTTGCGTACTAGACGGGGTCTCGAGGCATCTTAAAAAATAGAATATGATAAAAATATTTCTTTCTTTAAAAAGAAAAGCTTTTAATTCGTTCAAAATTATTCAAATGTTTCATTACGTTGGCGCATAAATTAGGCTGAATTCGACCGTAGCGAATAAGCCACGCTATCAGGGTCAAATAGCATAGTCCTGGTGGCCAATTCACAATCAAATCACTTGTTCAGAAAATTTAATGTGGTATGAGTTGAGTAGCACATAGCGTGTTCACCTAATTGAGTCCAAAGTTGATAATCACTGACCTTTAGTGCTCGTCCTTAACAGTTATTGTCTGATGAATGTCATTGTCAAAGAAATGTGGACATTTTACGTCAAATAGTAATAATTTCAGAATGTATAGCATGTTTTTGGATTTCATTAGGACTGGTGTCGTTCCAAATTCGATAATTTTGTTTGTTTATGCTCTCATTATTTGCACACGTTGTTAAATGCTATATCCATCTATGAGGTTTTGGCAAAACATAATGAATAAATGACGTCAAAGTATTGTGGACTCTGATGCAAGAGCTGATGTAAACGCTGTATCCAAACTATTAACATTAAATTATGAGTTGATAAAACTTAGAAATACGATACTATTCGTGAGTTGAAAACCATTAAATTTCTTTCAATATGGTGAAAATTGTAGATTTAAAGCTAATTTTTAAGTGTTTAATAAATTATTGCACTTGTTTTGAGAATAGCACGTAAAAGTAAGAAGAAGAAAAAAAAGTAAACAAATTTTTTAATAATCATTGTTTACGATGTCTTTTGTGATTACATCAAGAATTCATGATAATTTTTTAAATAGCGTGATTGGCTTCACACACTCCCTAGCTTTTATTGGACAAATTTTAAGGTTATGATTAGAAATCTTTTTGTTTTCATTTAAATTTAATTGTGCATGAATTTTTGATTGTACAACCTTGATGATAACTTATTTTGTTTCAGTTTTTTTGACCGACAACACTTTAATTTTATATTTTATTTAAAATCTTTTGGTAATTAGCAGGTGACTATATTAATGAAAATTTTCTTTCAATGAAATCAGAAATGTTATCTTTGTTTGTTTACTTCTTTTCTTTTCTTTTATCGATAAAAAAAATTGCATGTTTACGTGTACGGGAGCATGCGAAGGCAATTTACCTTCATTGCTTAACTTTATGTTCCATTATTGGCAGCGGTTCTCAAACTAAGAAATTTTTTTTTGTTGTGTTGTGGTAAGGTAATTAAAACCTGATGACAAATTTGAATTTGAATCAGAATAATGAGATGTTTTAGGGGAATAATAATTAAAATAATGTTTAAATATATTATGTATGTTTCAATTTGTTAAAATGTAAATTTCTGATTTATTTAGTTGCTCCAAAGGGAACGATAGAAAAAGAGAGAAAGAGAGAAAGAGAGTGAGTGTCTATATATACCTTTAAAACATTTACTTTGCAAAGTCTAGAGTTGATAGATAAGGAGGAAAAAATTGCTTCGCTTGTCGTTTATTAAAAAAATGGCAAATGTTTGCCAAACTAAGCTACGAACGCTCCGATTGAATATTAAATCCATAAAAAATTTGTATTTTCATGTCATTTCATGTCAATTGTATTCCCGTGCATATTAAAATTTAATTGGTCTTGCTTTGATAATATTAAATGCGGAATTCAGACTAATGCTATCTGTTATCTTTAAATCAAATACCAGCTGATGAAGTAAATCCGTTATTATGGATGGCAACTGAACTTTAGTTGCATTTTCAGTCGCCCACCATAAATATCTAGTTTCGGAAAAATTGTTCTTCCACAAGTGAAATTTTAATATGTAATTTGTATCATAATACAAATTTGTAACATTTTTAGTAACTAGTAACATAATTGTCGTTTAATTGCTACCTATAATCGATCCATAAGACTCACAATTAATATACTGCTGCAATTACTGCTGCAAGATCCATTAGCTGCAACCAACATACAGGTAATAGCAGCATTACGACAATTTATTTCGCTTTAAATTTGTGCCAAAAACAACTTGTATTTCTTGCCTATTTTCGAGTCCACTACGTGTCAAATCTGATTAGACCCGCCTGTTTTGCCTGTTAAAAATGACTAATCTTAGGTTAAAGTAACAACAAACACACGTAAAAAGTATACGTAAACAAATTTTTCGCCTTCTTTTTGACATATCAGAGACAGCTCAACATTAAAAAGAAACATTCAGCTGCGTTGATAACACTGCCTGTACAATATTTGTAAAGAAAATTGATTTTAATTGCAGTAAAATGTCAACTTATAGTGATAGTTTCGTTACAAGTCAAGATATTTTGTCGTATTTACGCAATCAAAAGGAAAACTGAAAAGGTCTTCTTAAACTGAAAATCGTATCTCAAATCATTATCCTTCGTCGTGCAAATCTACCAAACGAAATAAAACTTGTGGTCAAGAACTTAAGTGCTGTAAGTGAAGCAACACAAACATTCCAATGAATTCCAATTCTTTGAACAGATCTAAGTGTAAATTAAAGGGCCAGGGCATCTGCAATGTCTTTTATGTCTTCTTGGACTTTGTTCCAACACACTACTTTAAAAAGTTGCCATAATTTGTGTGGAAATATAATAAAAATTGAAAAGATAATCAAAATATTTCTCATGTGACAAGTGAAAATGAACAGTTTGCAAATAACTGACGTTAAAACTGTTGAAAAATGAACTTTATTAACTGACAGTTAAAGTCAGAAATAACAAAAGTTACTGATTTATCCATTCATTCATTTCATATATATTTTTACTCGTAGTGTACTGTATTAATATTAAAAACAAAAAAATGTTCAATGCTTGAGTGGTTTTATATGCAGCTTAATTACAATAGCTTTGCTTTTCAAATAGAAAAATTAAATTTTAAAATAGTTTGCTAAGATTATTGTTTTACAACAACACTTATCAAAAGTAGTTGTTAATAAAGTGAACAACGAACAAAATTAGTTGTTAATAAAATGAACAACGAATTTCATGTACTGACCTTGACTACAAACGAAATTCATTGTCGTTTGATTATAGGTTGTTACATGGTTTTCATACAACAACGCACAGCGTATCCTTAATTATGTATTAACGCTACAACTTGTAGACAGCATTAAACAGATCTATTAAGTTTAATTTTGTTTGTAATATATTTTAATTACACACCTGCACATTAAATACCTGTTGTCTGAGTTTTATTTTTTCTTCTTCTTATTGCCTTACTTGACTGTGTATATTCGATTGTGTATTGAAACAGTGTTTTATTTATCTTTTAAAAGGTAAATAAAATAGAAAAAAAATAAAAAAAAAAATAAAAAAAAACATGCGTATGCCCCCAATTGCGTATTGTCTGTTCCAACACTTGAAATTCCCCACTCTAATTATCTTTTTTTTTTGTTATTATTATTGTTTAAGTTGAATTCAAATCATGAATGCGGTATTGAAAGTTATTTGAAGGTTTTCAAGTTTTTTTTTTGCAGCATTTCAGTTTTTTTTGTTTTTTTAGAATTTATTTTTATTTAGTATTTCTTTTTTTGTGAGTTATAAAATTCAGAAAATATTCAGAAATGAAATCATTAAATTAAAATGTAGAACATTTCAATTTGTATTCAATTTCAAATTGCAATTCATTCGTATTCATTCGTATTATCTAAGCACATATTTATTGTAATAGGTCTTTTGAGATTGAGTTTCCTTCGATAGATTTTATCTTTTACCAGATATCGGTTAGAAACTGTAACAAGATTTTCTAAAATAACTGGAATTAAATGTTTTAACAGTTTGCTAAAGTCGCCGTAGTCTAGTAGGTAGTGTGTTGGCTTATTAGACGAAAGGTCAGGGTTCGAATCCCCGGTCAGACATCAAAAACGAAATATGAAAAAAAATATTTCTTCGGCGGCTTCCTCTCAGCAGATGTCTGGCAAAAACTCTGAGAGTAAATAAAATTGCCATGAAAAGTTTCTCAAAAATCTGTCGTTCGGAGTCGACTTTAAAACTGAAGGTTCCGCCCCTGATGTATAAAATTAACACACACAATGAGAAGCTAGGCCGTAATCCTAATAGAAGGGTTGTAATGGCCAATTATGTATGTATGTATGTAACAGTTTGCTAGTTCTATGAATATAATATTTTTCAATATTCTATTCCTCTGGTAGTTGTAATCTAATCACTTGACTTATGCCTGAATAAAATACTAAAATATTGAACAATTAAAAGAATTAAAATTTGCAATTGTGGCTTCGATCTGTACGTAAAGTCGAACGACAATATTGGCAATTCATTACTGGATCTTTTAATTGAGAAAATCGTTTTCGCAGACGAAACTCGTTTCTTTTTGCATAGGCACGGAATCAAATTAAGTTGGTAATTTGTCAGGGTAGAATTTTGAGCAAATGTATAGAAAATCTTTACAATTCATTCACTTAATCTTTTTATATCGAAATACAGTTAGATATGTCCTTACCATAAAACGGCCACCTTTATTTTGGTCATTTGTTGATAACATGAATTTATAAGACCGATGGAGAGGAATATTGGTGCTATTTTCAGTATGTGGGAATGAAGAGTGAAGTCGCCGTAGTCTAGCAGGTAGTGTGTGGGCTTATTAGAAGTGAGGCCATGGGTTAAACCCCAGGCCAGACTCGGCGATTTCATCTTAGCCTGTTTTTGACAAAAGCCCAGAGAGGAAATAAAATTGTCATGAAAAAAAATCTGTCGTTAGGCGTTGACTTGAAACTGTAGGTCCCGCCTCTCATGTATAGAATTAACACACACAACATAAGTGCTGTGGGAAAATAGGCCATAATTCTGATTTAAGGGTTGTAATGATCAATTATGTATTTATGTTGATGATATGAAAACGGTGTAACATGCCACACAGTCCACGAACAAATAAGAAGAATAATTTAACCAAATTACATAACATATTGCTTGCCAATATCATGAGATACAATTTTTTAATATCTTCTAAAGAGATACACAAAATTTAATCAAATGAAACAGAAATCTTTGAAGAAATTTGGCTAGCTTGACAGTTGTCTAAAGTTTAGTGTGGGAAAGCGATTGCATCACATAATTTCGTTTAATAACATGGTAAAAACTTCATCTATTGACAATACACATACATATTCAAATCAAAAATCGAACGACTAACAAAATACGATGTTGGGATTACGTAGCTATACTTAGGGTATGTATGTATAAAAAGTTTTCGTTCAATCATAACATATGGTAGATTTATAGTAACATATTTGTCAAATAGCAATCTGACAGTTCAGATTGCAGGACAATAATAGTTTTCGTTTCGATATTTTTTATTAAAAATTAAAGGAATTGACATCTTCTTGAAAAAAAAAACAAAAAACAAAAAAAGTCATTTCTGAAAATAAAAACTGAAAGACCTAAATTCTAAATAATTGTTGATATCCACGGAAGTTCGATGGACCTGTTCTCGAGTTATAAAATTAACAACATAGGACAGTTTACTTATATGTATATGGGGTATACGAATAGGGATTTCGAAGTCAATAACCGCAATATTGTTGAAGTTACATCTGTCAAATTAGTTGTCATTTATTGAGCCTATTTTGTCAAATCATTAAAAAAAAACCTGAACAAACTCTACAGCAGTCGTCTACTCTCTCTAATTATCAGCGAAAAATCATCTTCAGCAATGAGTCCAATGTGTGGGTGGGTATGTGAATAAAAAAAAATTTCGAATTTGAACCGATACTGATACACATGAGTTTCTAAATTGTCCAATGCTGTGAATTTTGGGCTGACGGCGTCATCAGTTCATATTTTGTTGGCTAGGCCTTCACTGCTGATTACCAACTTCGTTTGGCGTGAACCGGACCTTCGGCATATGGTTTTAACAAGACGGCGTTACTTGCAACACAGCTCATGCTACGTTAGATATTCTGCCTGAAAGATTTGATAGTCAAATTCATCTTGATTTATGCGCTAAAGTCGTGGAAAATTGAATATTCGGAATAGGCTTCAGCCAAAGAAGTCGTGATTGACATTTGTAGCGAAGTAATATTCCACATTTTACACACACTTTATTTTATTGAAATTAAAATGTAAGTAGGGCTTAAAAGAAGATTTGATATAATAATTCATACTCGTATGTATATTCATTGTTATGATGATTAAAATAGTATACAAGTCGTATTACTCTATACCCCACTGATGATGTAATTAGACTTATATTCACCTATGCTATTTCATAGTCATCATCCATTATGCATAATAAATTACTCCAGAACTTCAGAAACGGTCAAACTACAACTTTTTTTGGATGTGGATGAAAATTATGAATTGCATATGTAAGTACATACAATATATCATATACATATTTATGTATGTATGCGAGCGTGTGTCCTGGTAGTCTAGTGGGTAATGTGCTAGACTAATAGCGTGATGGTCTTGGGATCAATTCCCATCAGAGACTCTAGTGTGTTACCATACACAGAGCATAAGGTCCAAGTTACTCAGTTCGTATATTATTAAATATAATTTGTGCAATTGTATTGTAATAAATAAATAAATAAATAAAATATGTTTAACTTGAAGTTAATATTCGTAATTAAATTGTACATTTTATTTGATAAAACACGCGCAGAGAAATTATATGCTAGAGTTTGAGTACCTTTTTGAAAAACTTACCCATTGTCATCAAAATTGCGTACAGCATTCTTATTCGAACACATCGAATTTGTATTTCCCATTGATTATAATTTGATTTTAAATATTTTGAAAAGTTTTAAAAAGTATTTCAAATAATAAATCAATATCATGGAATTTTCTGTTAAAAATTGTTTAGAATTTAATCGTTAAAAGAAACACGTTATTTTTTTAATTGCCTTGCTTGTATGTGTATGATGGATCCTGTTAAATATTTTATGGGACAATTATACACGATAATCAACAATTCTCAAGTTTATATCGACATGAAATCATAGTTGTGTGACACTCACCACACGTATATATATATGCACAGGATATTTCAATTAAATGAATAAGCACTTATTTTCGTTTTTTTTTATTTTTATTAATATTTTTGTATATATTTTGTTAAGTTTTAATATTTAATAATCAAGAAAAATAAAGGAAAAGTAAAAAAAGTGGTATGACGCTTTTCGTTGAAAATGTGTTTGCGCGCAAGTGCGCTAATGAATATAACGACTTGAAAACAATTCAACGTTAAAAACTCGATTGAGTGGAATTGTGAATGGATTTTTCGTTTTCGGTCAAAACGAAAAACTCATGTTAAGTTAAACCAAATCGAAAATAAAATAAAAAAGAAAAAAATTAATTATTGTTGAACAAAAAACACGAACAAAACACAATACGTTACGTTGTTGCAGTTGAATGCTATGCTATACGTTCACTCCTTCACTTGATTCAATACTGACTCGTATTGTTACTACATATTTTGGTTTATATCTTGATTATTTATTGTTTTATTATTATTTTTATTTATTTTTTTATTTTTAAATAAAATACACTTAAAAAAATATTCAAATGCAATACAAATTGTAACACTTTGTTTTTATAATTTCATTTCTATTCGAATGTAAATTTAAAAAATTTTGTTAACAATAAACAATAGTTGACCTGGAACAGCTATTGTTAGAAAATTTACTAAAAAAAAAAAACAACAACAAAAACAATGTTAACGAAATGGATTACAAAGTTTGGCTGTTATGGCCTTAAACTTATTCTTACAGCTGCAAACGTAGAATGTCGTGGCTAAAATCGTGAAAAGTGCTCTCATATGTAAAAGCAAGAATAATTGCCAGAGGTAATTGAAGTTTCGTAGAAAACAAACTTCAGTAAAACAATTATGGACCTTACCATTTAAATTGACTGCACAGCTAAAGCTTGGCGCATCCTTGGAGAGAATCCAGGCACCTCTCTATTCAGTAGCATCTATAGCGGCCCGTTGTGGTACCCCATAAAGTGATAGTCCACATCGAACTGACATTAAAGCTTTACATTAAAGAACAAAGCACTTAATGATGTTCCTAGAGTATATAATGTGCCAGCGTAATAGGTTATTAAGGCGCATTCTAACTAGTGCTGTTTATTATCTGATAAGGAATATGGATGGAATCCAATTAAGTATTTCAAAAAGAGCATTTGAAGGGAAACTGCGCAACGTATTAAAAAAAAAGTTCCAACAATTGCTGCATTAGGTGAGCTAAGCTGCTTTCTGAGATCTTTGAGTAGATTTTTTTTTAAATTGGAACTGAAACTATATCAGATTTCAATTATTTTATTAAAATCGCGTACATAAAAACCTAATTTGTTGCACCAAACAAATAAAAAATTCACAGAAAAGTTGTGTTTGTGAATACACAACCGACGCTACAACGGCAATGTCGTCCGCATAATCAATGATTTTTTATTTGAGAAATCAAACCAAATTAGAAATGTCTTCACCTTAATTTTGGAACCAAAGGAGCGGGAAGATAACGGCAATGTGCCGGGTATCTTTATTCACACTCTACGTTACTTTGAAAATTCAATTGATGAATGTAAGTGAGGAATTTTAAGAGCTTATACTTGAATAGTAAAGGAAATTTTTTTTTTATTTTATTTAATATTCAACTGCAGAAAACTTCTTAATTTGATTCAAAAGTGGAAAATTTTTAGCACGCTGCCAACGTAGAAGTATTATAATATTTTAGGCATATTATAGGCATATAACTGCCCTTCGCGCAGCATTTGTGAAATCATACATTTTTATAGGTTTGTGAATTCAAGTTATCATTTTATCTTCGATTATGCGTTTCTTACCTAAAAAACCTGTAATAATTTATACCCAAAACTTTTGTGCACCAATTAGGTTGATTAACAATTTCAGGTTTTAACTACACTGCTAATAAACGCACTAACTCAATAGCAACAACGACAATATTCCATACGCAAAAATGTAAATCTTTTCAGAAGCTTGTAACACTTTAACACTAGCCTTTTGTATAAAACCAAGGTTGTTCCTTAGGAAACACTTGCAATATTGAATAGAGTTCCAGCAGGACAATAGGCGTATGCTAATAAGATGCCTTTAAAGTAACATTTTCAAAATGCTTGGAACTATATCATTTGCTTTCTGACTATATTTTCTGAGCGTTAATTTTAGGTTATGTCAAGTAAGAATACTTCAATTTAAATCACTATTGTTTTGAATGATTAAACGTCTAGTAGGCAGTGTGTTGGCTTATTAGACGTGGGGTCAAACGGTTCAAACAACCGGTCAGACATCTCCTACAAAACGAAATATGAAAAAATATTACTCCATGCAACTTTATTTTAGCAGATTTCTGGCACAGACTCTGAGGGTAAATGAAATTGCCAAGGCAAGTTTGTCAAAAATCAGTCGTTCGGAGTCGATTTTAAAATATAGGTCCCGCCACTCATGTATATAAGTAACACATACAACATAAATGGTGTGAGAAACTATGTCGTAATCCTGACAAAAGGGATGTAATGACCAATTATGTATGTACGTTGTGTAAACAACGTTTGCAAATAATGAACAAAACTCGTTCTGCGTGAGAATCGTGTTTCTATCGAGAAATTATTTTTAGCGGCGAATCTCATTTTTGTTTGAATGTGTACACCAAAAAACATTCGATTTTGATATGAAGAGCAACCAAAGGCAGTTTGTGGATGGACGGACCGTTTTGTGCGGTTTGTGAACAAACTTGAAATCGCATCATTACTGTCAATAGAACAAGCTGTTGAGTGATAACTTTTTTTTTTGAAAACATGACGTTGCTGCATGCTACACAGTATGCAATACAAATGTGTATGGAGCTACGAGTTTTGTGAAGTCCGGGCGTACATTACAGCTACCGTTAGTAAGATAACGGTCGAAATGCTGACAAAAGTATGCCAGAATTGAAGTTACCGGCCTAGATTCGTCAAAATCCAAAACGATAAGTAAGAATATTTCTGCACAAAACAAGTTGGGTTTTCTCCACGTGTAATAAAAAATTATCAGTTTAGCGATCATAAAACATTTTAGAAAAGTAGTTTTCAGGATAAATTAACAAGTGTACTGATCCATACTTAAGGATTAATTGATATGCAATGCACATTAAGGGCCATTATTACAACTTGCCGTTAACTAAGGATGTTAACGGACAGATGCATTTTTTTTCATAAATTTTTTTTTCATTATTATGAGTACTCAATAAGATAGAAGTGAGCGTTAAGCTAAATGGAAGATCATCGTACCTATAAAATTTAAAGTTGACTTTATCTTTGTACTTGCCATAT